>CAJRST010013335.1:4314810-4556248 GCA_907169785.1 Menidia menidia | reverse complement strand
ACACACACACACACACACACACACACACACACACACACACATTGTCAGCAGAAATGTGCCGGACTCTTTAGTGAAGAACAAACAAATGCTGCCTGGTTTGAATAAACAAATTAAAATGATTGCAGGTTGGAATGAAAGTAAATACAACACTTAGCTAATTACTCTGTTTGTGTCTGACTTTAGTTAGACAGACACTGAAAAAAGCAAACACACATATTGCACATGAACACACAAGACGATACACTTAAATGCATTTGAACAACAAATGTGTCCCTTTAAGGAATACATGTGCAAACATTATGCATCTTATAGCTACCCAGGGGTTTACAAAGGAGAAAGCAGGCAGCAGAGAGGAGCTCCACCTTGGCACTTGCCTGTTACAGAAAAAACAAGAGATACAATAAAAAGAGAATTTTATTTTTGTTTCTTCCAAGCTTGGGGAATAAAACTGGCTTACTATAATTCATTTCAACACCTGACAAAAATAACATGCACACATACACAGACATGAACACCTCACACAATCCATCTCACAAACGGTAAAGAAATAGCTCCCAATTACATACCTCTCCACTGATTTGATGCAGAGAAAAAGCAATTTATTAAGATGCCTCTTAGGAACAAGACTCAAACTAAACCGCTGCTCTGGCCTACTTAGACACATACACTCACAAAATATGAGGAGAACAGTCATTACTTCTTCCCAATATACTCATTTAAACTTGCAAACAAAAACCCCACAATGGCATGAAAAAATCCCAACGAGCATCATCAGTAATCTGCACTAGTGAAAGTAGCAGCTAATTGAACTTGCAGTTCATTATTTGATCTGATCTAAACTGACACTAAAGACTACACCCGTCCCTTTACACACACATCAGCTGGACCTTTGTTGATACAGGCTACTATCAACTCCTGATGACACATCTGAAACTTTGTTCTGACCTCTGTCTTTACTCTTTTTCAACCCTTAAAAACAAATCCACATGTCCAAAAGACTGAGGAAGGAATAACGTAAAAAGCAGTCAGTCTAGTTCTAATGGTGATTTGTTAATCTCAAACGTGCAAATATTCACTTAAAGGATTCAGATGTAAAGCTGTGGAGAGTGTATGAGAAGGTGGGATGTGATAGAAAGAGTGAGACAAATAGCCAGATTGTAACAAAGCCAGTAAAGCTTAGACTAAAAACAAAATCTGATTTGATCCCACAATCTCAGCTTAAATTCTGCACAGAATCTCATTAATACATATGCAAACGTATGTGTATATAAATAAACCACAACCTTTAGAATAAAACAATAACGTAAAATAATATGTTAAATTCATACATTGGCATTCATAGCCAGCACAAATCTCTGTAGCTATTACTTTTGACATGCATAAATTTCAAAATATCAGTGAGTGGGCATAAACACACACTTCTACTTAACAACAAGTTATAGACACATACAATGCACACTTACACACTCACACGCTTACACAGAGCGACTTGAATTTCATTCCACTAATACAGTCTCACTATTTACAACCTGCTTGAGAAAACATGGTCCTGCTTAATTAGATTAAACAAGAGAGTGTGTGTCAGTTGTATTATGTGTGTGTGTGGATGTGAGTGTGTGCTTGCGCGTGATGGTTTACAAGCTTGGAACAACAGGTGATGCAGGGAGACAGCGTAGACAGCATAAAGGGAGGGGGGGCAGACGGAAAGAGGGAGAGAAAGAAAGAGAGAAAGACTAGACCTTCATTCCATATTCAGGGAGGTGGTGTAGATCGTTAGCTAAATAAATTAGAGCCTTGCGGCTGTGGATATCACACTACCATATGTCAGAAAGAGAGAGAGAGGAAAGGAGGAGAGGGACAAGAGTGGTGGAGGGGAAGAGAGAAAAATCTGTTTGCTGCAGTGAGTGTGAATAAATACATACGGATAGCAACAGAAGCAGATGTGGCCGCAGCTAAGGGAAATGTTGGGATAGATGAGA
The DNA here is from genome assembly GCA_907169785.1 of Menidia menidia. Taxonomy (NCBI): domain Eukaryota; kingdom Metazoa; phylum Chordata; class Actinopteri; order Atheriniformes; family Atherinopsidae; genus Menidia; species Menidia menidia. The sequence goes on along the minus strand of CAJRST010013335.1, from coordinate 4,554,269 downwards.
AGGAAGGGACAGGGTGAGGAGAGGTGAGGACAGGAGCTAATCCAGTACAGCTGAACTGAGACCAGAGTTAAGCACATGAGCTTGTGCTCTGCCCTGGGCCTTTAGAGTACACAAACACACACATTTATACACACAGTGGGAGAGATAAATATATCATTAGAAAAAACAGACCCGGTCAGACCCGGGTGAGAAGACTTCCAACTGTTGAGCCACAATAGCCCTAAACCGAAAATAACCCTACCCCACCGGCACTGCTTTGCTAACTCTGCACTCCAATTACTTCCCTCTCTAAATCCATCTGAACAAAGTCACTTAGAGTCATCCAGAGTCATACAAACAAACCCCACCATCCCCTCTCTGCCAAAAAATATCAACCCAAACCTGGCATTTTAATCCTAAACAAACTATTGCCTTCTTCAATAGAAATACATCATCTGTTTTCAGTTTGCAGAAATAGCAGCAGCAGCACATTCAGTCGACCACGTGGCAGTAAGCTGTATCACTGTACGTAATTTCTCCCTTAGGGAGGATCAGATTTGTAAATATAGGAAGAAAAAAGTGGACAACCATTAAATTTCCAGTTCTGTGCATTTACAATTCTTATTCTTATAACACACCATCTACTTCTAGTAAATTGACATTATCCAGATCATTTTTTGCATGATTATAAAAAGATGCTCATTCAACTTTTATACAAATTTCTGCAATAAGCAAAAAATGTCACATACCAGCAGTTTTACAGCATTTCCCCCCATCTGAAGCTGAACCGAAACTCTTCATGTTTTCCATCTAACTACAACTCTCCTTCTGCTGTGGCTTAATAAACCAATCATCAGTTGTTTATCTAAATTTGCATAACATCTTAACTCTAACTCTGACATTTGATCAAACACGTTTCAATTATCTTTTCACACCTGTTTAATAAATGTGTCTGCCCACTCTGGGAGTGTTTTGTTTTTCATCCAGACGAGAATCCAATAACATGGAGAAAGGAATTTGTTGATATTTCTAATGTATTAAAACCATACAGATTTAGCAATATCCAATATATAACAATTTATAACAAATAATAACAAAACACAGGGTTACTTTGTAATCGCAGCACTAAATGAATAGAAAATAAAGTGAAACCATTCATAAAACAACAAATTTGTTGCTTTACATGTGACACCATTGTGTGTGCTGTCCTTTTTACATTGTTTTCAAATGTGGAATATGAGTATTGCATAGACATGAAAACAGGCTGTGCTATGTACCAATTTCATATATGTTCTGTATTCTTGTATGTGAGATATAGGTATTTCAGCAGTATAAAGTACAAAGTAATAGAAAGGGATGAAATCAGCAAATACTCCTTATCATACAAGAGATCTTTCACAATTTTGTAAGTTGAAATTATTAGGATACGTGATTGGGTTCTAAGGTGTGGAGACAGTTAACAATGTTTATTAACTGTGCTGAGCTATTAATTGTTCCGTTATTCAAAAGGGTTACCAACACGTTATACATATAAAAGATTTTTTTTCTCCGTATATTTGGAGGCAAATAATGTCCACACCTTTTAACAATTCTCAGTTGTTCTTTGTTGGCATTTCAACAGTTCTATCCCACGTCTTTCTTAGCTTGAATTCACTCTTTTTTGCTTCCCTGGTACCCACAAGGACTCTACAAGCAGGCCACCGTGCACACAGACACTTACAGACATACAAAAGAAAGAGCAGCAATGAGAGGGTATTAAAGAGCTTAGACATTGATTGGGCACACCTGAACCCATGAGGGAAGGATGGATCAACAGCAGAGGAGACTCACAACATAGAAGAAGTCTGAGACGGAAGGGGTGGGAGTATATGGGGAGTCTAAAAGCATGTTGAGACACGAAAAGACAGAGGAAAAGATGGAGTAAACAGGCTTTGAGTGGTGGCAGTGTGTTAATGTTTTAGAACATATTCCTTGGATGGACTGAATAGCAGAAGGAATACTGATAGAAGTAGAAAGAGTGAAAATGTTGCAGGCTGATACTGCCAGAGAGATTTTAACACTCCTGTTTGTGCCAAAAGTGTGAAAACATGCACTCTCATAGATATACCCCTCTCCCTACATATGAATACGAGTACAAATGTATGCACTCCACACACAATGCTCGCAACCAGAACCTCAGAATAGACATTTTCCATGTCAATCGAAATTCTACCCACTTCCATATGTACATGAAAAGATCAGAATGAGGCCTGGAGTCAATGATGCATATCTGTGTCTATTTATATAGTCTGCAGCCTACACTGGATTCAGACCTAAGGCAGCATTTCTCATTTGCTGTTAGGTCTTTTGTTTCCTCCATCATCTCACATTTCTCTAAATGACACTCGCTTTTCCCTCACCTCTTTTTAATTTTTTTTACTATAAGATTGGTGTGAAATGTAAAACCTCCTTGATTTCCTATATGCATGCAAAAATAGCTGTCAACACTTAATTGTCCAATTCAAAGCTTTTTATGGTAACTATGGAGTAAAAACCCAAGAGAATATTGCCTTTCTATAAGGGAATTACTGGCCTGGAAAGAAAAGTTTGCCATCTATAATTCCTTTTCTGTCTGAAAAACGAACACTAAAAGTTCTATCTGAATTTCTTCCCAGTTTCTGCTCAGAGATTCTTATGAGAATAAAACATTTGGCAAACGGTTTCCTTATTAAAGAAAACACTTGAGTTGGAGTATATGTTAGCAAACACAGAATACCCAGACAGACATAGATCCCAGTGTGATATCAAGACTGTATACCTGACAAATGAGTCAGAATGAATGAGTGCCAAAGTTCTTTGTACATTTCTGTATGCCCCAACTGTGACCAGCTGGTAAAAACAACAAAATCACCGAGAGCAGATGTACTGAAGAGACAAACAACCATTTATTTACTACAAGCCTAATCACATTTTCACATATTCACACACAAAAATAAGCACACATACTACCAGGGCCCAATTTGTTTATGGATATCTACACTGGTTCAGCTACAAGGCCCTCATTTACTCCTTCATGCTTTTACCTCTTTATCATAAAAAAGACAATTATGGCTAATGTACTTATAATCTGATTATGGAACTAGTGCTTCTAATCTAACATACTTTCTCGCAGCCCTTCTCTAGGATGATCAGTGATTCATGTCTTTAAAAGAAAGTATAAGACCAAAAGCAACGGGTGAAACGAACTGTGAGATTAAACTAACCCTCCTCCACCACTTTTTGTCGCTCCCTCCTGCACTCTCTCCCTTCCTCTCTAAATTATCTGAAAGCTGTAATTAAAAAGTGCTCTCTGGTTCTTCCACGGTGTTAACAAGCAGGCCAAAAATGCACGGTTCGATACACACACAAATCCAGACTAAATTAAAGATAGTTAAAGCTCAACTAATCATCTAAGTCAGAGCCAAATTGAGTGGTATGGGTTAGACACAATATTGTTAAAATCTCAACATTAATTTTATTCTAATAAACAGGATTTCGGTGGCATGCAGAAGAGAAATCATTAATACAAACTTATAGGAAAGATGTGATTTGACTGTGAAATCTCTCCAAAAAAAATGCCACTGTGCTGTTTTTGAGGTCAGATTTATTGACATTCTTTAGTATAAACTTTACACTGCAAGAGAAATCCTTGTAAAATCAACTTATTCATTCACACATCAAATTGGCTTTGCATTTCTCCAGATAATAATGCTCCCAAAGATTCAAGATAATCATATAATTATCCAGTTGCACAGTCATAAAGACTATTGCTCCTGACATTCATGAGCTCATTGAGACTGGATGAATACCATCCTACTTTCTAACTGATAACCTAATTATACAGAATCAGTCAACTATCATGTCAAACAAACACAACATACCCGGCTTAAACACACGCAAAGCCGTCTTTAGACAAAGATACCCGGGCTCATATTGTCAGTTGTGTACTTAACTGATACAGTTTGTAGCTCCTGTACTGAAGTGCTAGTATGATCCCATCATCATATCTGAGTCCTCGCTCTGTGTCAGGTCTTAACTGTGAAGTACAAACTGCATCCCATGTTTCTCATTCAAAGCTTCTTTGGGGATACATCAAAACCCAAATTTTGTTAGAACTTTCACTCAATTTTGAATTCTCAAGCTCATGTTCGTGAAACCAGAACTATGCAGTCCTCAAGTGAAAGCTATAAAATGTTACTAAATCTTTTACCAAAACCTATGTGAAACAGCAAAGAATCCCATGCTAATTTTACATTCCTAAAGAAGATATCCAACCACATTGAAAGAACCAGGATAAGAAGAACAAATGACAACATATGATCATCTCAATGGCGAATAAAACTGAAACTAAAACTACATTGCTAAAAGCTCAAATTAAATTAGTAACGTGCTGCTGTCTAATTTTGTTTACTCAAAGCAAAAATCTTTATATGTAATTAATATTAAAGATAAAATGTAGCTTTAATACCTTTGCAACTTGCAGTGTTCATAATGTTCGTTATTATCTACAATGTTAGAAAATACAGTTTTTAAAAAATGACTGAAATTGGTCTGCTGCGTGTTTTTGTCTAAGAGCTGATGTTGAGACAGAAAACCGGAGGATTCAAATGTTTTCTTTTCAATGTCTGTCCCAAATCAATTTGAGGATAGCAAAGCTCTAGCCTCCATTTTTAATTGTTACACAGAGCATGTACAGATTAAATCAAGCTTGTAGGAAGGGAAAAGGACCATATCTACATGCCAGCAAAAAACCTCTACGCATGAGTAACAGGTTCAAACTGTAGGCACACATTCAGAGGGAGGTTGTTTTTCGTTTATAAATATCACCATTCAGAGCAGTTTGGCAGGAGTAGCCGAATAACATCTGTAATAAATCTGGTATTAACTTCATGTTAATGGTCTCTTTAAATAAATCAATAAGACTGCATTTGTTCTACAGAGCTCAGATCCAGAAATGCTGACCACATGGGATCTAATCATATTCTATAAAAAAACAGCTGTATACAGTAGCATTAAGAAATAAATATTGCTTGCTTTACTTTCTGTTGATTGTGTATCTTATGAATAATATGTTTCACAACACACCCATTGGTAACAATAAATTATCAAGAACGTAACATCTAAATGACATAAAACATAGTAAAGAAACTGAAAACCAGCCCCCTGATTCTTTATCCAATGCCTTTTAAACCAACTGCTTCCATCTAAAAAGTGTGTTTTTTAGTCTCCGTCTTTGGATAAAAGTTTCTCAAATTTTCAGACCAGCAGATTAATCAAAAAGCAAGACACAGAAAAGTTGGGAAGGGAAATATAGTCTTATAATGGGAAGCTTACATCTGCCACTGCTAGTTGAAACTGTTAATAGCCTGTTTAACAACTAACTTCTTACTTTGCATGAGTGAGTGTGTCCGTATCGGAGGAAAGATATTTCTGCATGCAGCCCATGTAAATCACACACCTGCAAAAGTAAACTAACACAATGGAGAGTATTATAGCTTAAGAATTTTCATTCGTCATAGGAAACCATCAACCCTGAACATATGTAAATATATCCCACCTGTGAAAGATGCCGAGAAGCATATTTCCTTAACAAATTATTGGTGGCAGGTGAGCTGGCTGCATAAAAAACCCACACAGTGACATTAAAAAAACAGGCTTAAGCGCATAAGCAGTTGTGCTCCCTCAGTGGCATGAAGGCAACACGATGTGACCAATGAGGAGCCCATCTTATGCAGTTGTAGAATCTGTGATTGCGCCCCACGTCCAGGCTGTCTCTGATTGGCCGATTGAAGTAGACTAATGAACGACTGCCCAAAGAAGCTGGAGACTTGTTCTGGTCTGATGAATGTGTTTTCCTCAATGCCAATTAAACACTGATTACACAAATTAACAACACTGGGCCACCGTAATCACTAAGTACTCACACAGGGACTGGCGTTGATGGAAGGGGCTACAAACTTACACACACAAACACACGTATAGATGCACACACAACTGTAAGGCACCGCAACCCATTTGTCCTTCTATCCTTGCCCGTGGTCCCATCAAAAGCCACCAGACCTGGCAGTTGTTATAACCTAATGCTTTTAGCTGCGTGTCGTCCGAGATAGAGTTACCGGCCGCATTCGCCAACCACCCTATCTTGTGACTCACACTGACACACACACAATGATAAAAAGACATCACTGGGGGAGTACACGCAAGAGTACACATACAACAGGCCTGAGATAGACAGCTGGTGCTGCGGGGTGCAGTTAGTGGGTCCCCCCTCTGGGACGGTTTGCCACCCCTTTTTCCTTGTATGGAGCCTGGGGAGCAACGAGTGGTAAGATTAAAGGAAAGGAAATGGGGACAGGAGAGTGGACGGGGGAGAAAAGTGACAGAAGTTGAGAGAAGTGGGAGGAATAAAAAAAAGGAAAGTTTCTGTAAGCTGAATGTAATGTGAGTCCATGTGGAGGGGGAATGTGGCGGGGTTGTGGGAGTGACAGCATGGAAAGACACAGTCAATCCAGAAGCGAAGAGAGTGCATGTAGAAAAGTGAAGCGAGAGGGAAAATGGAAAGCATTTTGCAAAACTCTGTGTAATTTGAAAACTTCTGGAGTTGTTGACACCAAATGTTCAGTAAATCGCGGAGGCTTTCACTTACGTTTTTATTGTGACCCCTTACAAAAAAATGATGTTTTTCTGTCAAACTATGTCTTTAAAAGTTTGAGCAACACAGGACAGAAGAATCGGATCCATACTGTCCTTTCTCTGTGCGAAGGAAGAGAGATTTGTGTGTGTGTCTGTCCTTATGTGTGGCTGTATTCACTTCTGATCGCACTGTTTTGTTCACAAAATTGCTGTATTTCTTAATACAGCTGTTTTTTTCAATGAAATGTGTGTTGGAACATCTGCTGTATACAAAAGGGGAGGAGAGCAAACCTAAATGTTTTTGTATAACTTCAAAATATCAGACCAACAATATTTCTCTATGTACAAGTGCACTCGTGTGTGTATGTGTGAGGTCAATCTGTTTTTCTATGAGATTGATACAACCACTAAGTATTTGTAAAACTGTTCAACGAGGCACAGGTCGGATGACTATGAAGTGAGAACAAAGGCATAGACGGTTAAAATGGCAGAAGTTGATGAGTGAGACACTTCAGCGTTGATTTTGTTGGAAGCATCTTGTTTGATAGCCAGTTAACACACAAAATGGAAAAAAATTGTTTATATACCTGACACAGTCATACAAAGCGCACACACATATAAACACAATGCACGTACACGAAAATCTGATGAGGAACTGACATCCTAATAAGCCACAACATCAGATAAAGTGCCTAATCAAATAGATTTCACAAAGAACTGTAATAAACAGATTTTTTTTAAACTAAAAAAAAAACACATTCGCACACAAAGACCAAGGAAAATGCTTTCTGGGCATCAGGAGCTCTTTAGAAATGATGGTTGCTGTAATCAGCATAATGTTTGCCTAGAGCAGTAGATTGACATTTAAATAGTGGATTATAAGTGCAAAACCCACACGATGCCTTTCACTGAACACTATCATGTTAGAAAAGGGAACAATTATAGATTATTGTTCTAACACCTGTGTTAGTCTGGCCACATAAGAATTTGTGGTTTTGCTGTCCAAGTCTGACCTTGTTTTGTGCAAACATGACATATTTATCTGAGATTGCAGGAGACTGCCTCTCTAAGAAACAAAGAAGGTGGGCAGCTGTCTATGAATGTAGGACAAAGAGCAGCTCTGAGCGCTGCTCTGTAATGGCAAAAAACAGTACCCTTGACTTCACTTTAAAAAATCATGTCAGAGTACTTCAGGAAAAGCTAGACTGCCCTAATGAGTACATGACCATAGGACATGCTTATTGACTTTTCTCATGCTGACGGCAAACTGTAGCTAGACAATAAAAACATCCATCAGGGGCTGTTCTTGAGGGAAATGCCAGTCATTAAATACAACAATCAATTATCTGTATTTTTTACCAAAAAAATGAGCCAAGGCTTTATGAGTCAGTTACTGATTTATTTAGAGAGGACTGTTGCTCTTTCTGTGAGTAATTTATTGGAAAGTAGCATCAGGACTACATGAAGATAAACATGTATGGAGACATATCTTCTTGCATCGCATGCACATTTTTTATGTGGGGGTGAAAAATAAAGAAAAAGACATTCAGCCAGGAAAACAATCAATCAAATTCAACCCCAACCTTTAAAAAAAATATTGTAATCTTTAATTACTTACAAGCCCTGAGGAAAGGCTTTACTTAGAAGCATGACACACTTAATCAAAACCCCTCTTAAGCATCAATTTAAGCATGAGCAGATATCCCAACAAAAATGACATGTTGTCTTCTAGTCTTCAAGCAATTCATTATAAAAGATCATTCATTTAAATTCCAATTACAAATTTGATCTGTTTTCCTCCACTTGTGAGCAGTTTGCAGGACACCTAAAACCAAACGAGTTTTACATATACTTGATAGACATTAAATTGTAAATTGGACACAAGTGTAGAGCTCCCAAAATAAATCAGATCTACAATTCCTGTCTCACAGATTTTATGTGATTACGGGTGTGAAACCACCCAACCAAAAAGAACAATGGCCGGCACTTTTGAGTGCCATAGAAATCTGCTGAGTCAACCACGACCACAGCAGAAAACACAGCTGAGACACCAGGTTGGGATATAACTCTAGATGGTCTGGGTATGACAGCGTTGAGTCATGTGCGCGTCTATGTTTGTGTGCACAAAACCTCTAGGTGAACTAAGCACAACCTCTACATGAACTAAGCACAGGGTACTATGGACAGGTTTGCATCAGTGAGCAAACAGGATAATTAATTTCTCTCCTTCGCTTGAATGCTCTCATTTTATTTTCATTTGTTGGCCATTCTGTGTCTCCTTCTCTCTTTCTATAACCACATTCACAGGGTAAAGTGAATCCTATGAAGAATGACTTGGGACTCCGTGCACACTCATTCATTCTGCCACAGGATATAAAAAAACATCTGTGGCTATGGCGCACGTTTCTGAGTGCCTGTCTGTGCACTTAATGATATGAATGTGTGTCCACCTCCCCCTCCCAATTACAGTGAGTGGAGAAGATAGAAGTGTTAGAAAGGGGGGAAAAAGCTGTAATGCAAGGACGGATGGAATGATGCAATGATTGGAGAAAGATGAAGTGAACAAGTCGGGAACTAAGAGAATGACAGAGAAAAAAGAGTCCATTAGCCAACAAGTTCCTCTCTTCTTATCTTTCTCTTGATCTGTCTGACGAAGAATATTTGATTTTGTCTGCTCAGTTGTATGTTGGCTTCTCTAATCTATCTATCCAATGATCCCATAAGTGACAAGCCACTGTCCTTTTCCTTTAACTTTCTCTCAGTTGTGTTCAGACCAGTAACCCTTCTTTATACCAACATGTTTTTCATTGTTTTGAGATATTAATGTCTGAATTAGTTCTTGTATCAGGACAATATGCAGTGCAAACATATTGGATGTTCATGTATGTGTGGACAGAGGTGGTCGGTCCAGTTTTCTCCATTCAGCTGCATGGGCACCACTGTCGGCCAATAATATTGATAGTTAGCCGTTTGCCAATGAAAAGAGAAAAGGAAAAAGATGACAAAGTTTACAAAAGGAATGAAAGTCTAATAGGTTTAAGAGAAAACTATTAACATAGAAATAATACAAATAGTTCTTCTGAGGTTTCATGAAGAGATTCATTAAAAATAATTTTTTGTTTGACCTGCTGACTCCAATTTTGAGCTAGTCTTGTTTTCTTTTATTTTAAAATTATAACTGGCACACAAACATTGTAATTATTCCCAAGCAAATGGATACAGAAACAAAAATGCTCCAGTTAGCTAATCACTTTTTAGTGTAAGAAAAAAAAGAAAAAACTGTTACCCTCCTTTGTATCTGCCATCACAACATTCAGCGTACTGCAGTCTTCAAAGCCAGCTGCTGACAGCAGGCCACTATTGTTAATGTCTAGCATGCTGGACTGCTCGTTCTTGGGAAAGCTTTTTTGTTTGTCCAACTTACTACAGCTCAAAAGAGGTCTCATCTCTGTTTTAACAACATGTTAGGTTGCTAGAGGAGGTTTTACTGTGAGTACTTTAGCAGGTTTTACTTCATAAGAATATCTTATGAGTACTACTGCTTGTGCATGTGGCTGTAAACCTTTTGTCTTGTATCATAAACCACTGTGTACCAGTACAGGAAGATCTGACCAGAACTGATCAGATATTTCTCGGAGTCATTGGCTTAAACTGTGGCTTCCTGTCAACAGCCCATTGATCAGTGATCTCTGCCAGTGTGATTAATGGTGCTAAAAGACATGTCATGCAGCCGATGGTGTGCGCTTTGGTGCTCAGCAATAATTCCTTGCTCTGAATTTATTAACCCTAGAAGATTTGCCTTATTTCATCAAAAAGATTTTGCAATATAAACAGAGTTTAAGCAGAGAGGGGAAAAGCATGCCTGTCCACACGAGGCTTTACTCTTTTACTATCTAATCACTTCATTGAAATAACCATGCTGATTTATACACTTTACTACAATCTGTTCTGCATTTGTACAGATGGGTTTTTGACTCCTCAATTTTTAACAAGTTTGGATCAGTCCCGTTAAGTCTTCCATATGGTATGCAGGAGCATCTTTCTTGATAAAAACCATGTGAAGGACAGTTAAATTCAGAAAGGAATTCAATTTAACACTGAAAATTTGTTTTCACATCAAGTGCCTTGATGTGAAGTAAAAAAAACATCTCAAGCTAATGCTTGTGTCTGCCGTGGTTAATCATTTGTCCAGCTATCTGGCAAAATTCGAAGACTGAAACTCATGCAAGAGTTAAATATTCTCAACATCCTCCAGGAAAATTCTGGAGGGGAAAAAACGACAGTGGAGTTTCACACACCTCATTTCATTCTGCATGACTCCCACAGGAATGAATGGACTTTACATCTGAACTCACATGTGGATTAAAAGCCCAAACGTTTAGATTTATCTGCACTGTAGTAAAACTACAATTACACTTGTGAGAATACATTTAAAGCACAAAACTATTATACAATCTGGAAGAAACGTTAAAGCCAATTTACAATATTTTAGATGGTATTACTTACAAGCAGAACAGAAGGTCACTCAATAAAATCAAGATGTTCCTCAGAGCATTTTCTAGAACAATGCATCAAAGACACACAACCTATGAGAGACATCAAGATAAGTTTTAATATCATTATTATTGACACACCAACATGAAAGTAAGCATTATTTGGTTATGTGCTGCACACACTAGACTCAAGTTGACTCAAGTTTTGGCAAAAAGCCAGTGCCACATTGATTCTCAGTGTCACTTACAAACACTCACTCTGTAGTCCAAGCCAAGTCTCCACACTGCTGGCCGGCTGCTCGCATAGGTATGCTCACCTCTACCCCAGATCAAAAGACTGAGCTAAAAACCTCTGGCCAGACACACAAACACTCACTCACACACACTGGATATAGTACGCCCTACCTTTTCCTGGCTGAGATCAAAAAGTTTTTTTTTTGCTCTGAGCCTATAGTACAAATCACCATGCGCAGACAAGTAACACCTGTGGCAAATAAATGCAAGCTAAGAACACACACCTGCAGTAGGGCAAATCCCATGGACTGCACCAGTAAATCATGCTGCTCACGATGACAAACACTCGAGCACTTTTACTCAAGCGAGCGTGACCTCAGTAATATTTCCTGATTAGTAATTCACAATGGAAAGATCTCATTGAGAAAGCCTGCGATGTCCCTACCACCAGAGAAAACATGCCCAAACAAATAAAGAACCTCAGACAGCTATATTTTGTAGATGGAGGACAGGACATGGAGTAGGTGGTATTTTATTACTGAGCTATGTCCAGTTGATATTACTGCATGCCCCATGGATGCCCCTATAAAGCTGGCAACCCTACAAGAAAAAGGTCAGGGAAATTAAGATAAAAGAAAAGTGACACAGTGAGGCATAAAGAGAGAGGAAGTGCAGAGAGAAAGGAACAGGGAGGCAGCCTGAGGCACGATCCACTGGAAGGTTGCCAGTTTGAATCCCAGCACTCAGTAAAGATCCTGAGACTAAGAGAGTCACTCACTTCCACTCACTGTGAGGCGATTTGTAAGCCTTCAACTAATCTTTTGCTGCTGCTAAATGACTGGCAGTACAAGTGGTGAGTTTAAGAAGCACATCCCAGGTGTTAGCAGGGAGTGTGTGTGTGTTTCCCTCATGTCTCTCCAGCCACCTGCTACTTTATTTCCACCAGTTGTTCCTGTAAACAGGAATCTGTTTCCAGACAGCATTTTACACATATCATCTGCTTGTTATCTTTTACATTTCTAATGATGAATTAAATATTTTATCATTTTGCTAAGGTAAATTGTACTGTTGCTAAATCTTTTAGAACTTTAAAGAATGACCTTGTCTATGCCAGAGAAACCCCCGACTTAATATATGTTATATCAGTAAGTTACGTAGAGGATGTGCACTGTTGTCCTTTATGTTGTGGTGTTAACATGGTATAGGTTATTATACCTTAGGGAGGCCTACTCAAATAAAAAACAGCTAAAGAAACATTTGTTGTTAAATACATTTTGTGTTGATAACTAGTAGTTTTCTTAAATTGATATTCTCAATGATGCTCTGCACTAAGCTAAGTTCCCACACATATAGCTGCTATGCAAAGCCATTTGTCCACCAAATGGAACAATTGTGAATGTATGTCAAAGGGCAGAAAAAACAATCTGGTAATTACCCTCGACAACCCATTCTCTTATTATGTATGCTTTATCTGGCTAAATAAATGTCTTGAACGTCACACATGTTTGTTGGAAAATCTAAACTATAAATACTTTGTTGCTATTTACATATGTTTATACATAAATATCCCCTTAGTGAAGTCATTAAGCATATAGCCCTGTTATAGATGTAGCAGCTAAAGCTGTTTCACAAACACTGTTCCTAATATATAATAGAGTTAAAGAACGGGTAATTAACTCATAAACATACTCAATTTGAAGCTATTGTGGAAGTCTTTTTGTTGCAAAATCAAACTGTTTTAATCATTTTTTCTGAACAAAACACATTGTGTCAAGCACATTTAACCAAAGGTGGAAGTAACACACAAAGGCAGGCGACATCCGCAGTGGAAGAGTGGAAGTAATTAGCAAGTTAAACACTGATACCTACTGGATACTCAAAATAATATGTTGTCTTTTTAATTGTTTGCTTAAGTCCCACAAATCAATTCTGCAGCAGATGAGAAAAAACTGGTAAGTCCATGATAAAATTCGGCTACTCAAGATGGTAACAATTCACTGTGTAACAAGAAGTGTAATGGAAGTTTCTGAAAAACTAGAAAATACAATCCTGGTTCACCCAAATTGGCAGTTTGTAGCAAAACAGCGTTTCATAAGGAGCAAAACACAGCTGTGAGCTATAGTGTTCCCAATAACAGCAATAAGACATCCACTCCACTTATGCACTAAAGAACGAATAGTAATAGAGAGAAAAAACTCTATGACAAGCAATGTTGCTTGAACTGGTGGTACTGGACTGGAAGAAAACTGATGCCAAACATTTTTAGAATTCATATTCTAAAAATAAAATTTTACTATATATATACACAACAAAACCACAGTCCATAAGCACCTTATTGGGTTCATTACAACATCAATTTCACTGAAAAAAGAAGTTGTCTACAAAGGAAGAGGGCACAGTTGGCTATGGCCAGTTTTCAAACGTGGTTAAAAACAAGCCAAGGGGCTTATTTAGACTCTGGAATTTACAACAAACAACCTGCATAATTTCAGAAATTAACTTTCATCAACATTTATTTAATGTGGAAGCCGTGTAATTAGTATTGCTCTGATTACAGAAAAATCCTTGTGCAGCTATCTGTGGTCGTTTTTAGAGGCTTTCACTTGTACATGACTGACAGATTAATACTATCACAGAGTTCAAAGTGCCTCGTACTATTAAAGCCCACACAATCTTCTCCATACAATGACACAGAACTTCGTGGTTTCATTTATTAGTTCTTCTCTTATCCTTCTCTGGCTTTGCACATTATACTTGATAAGTTGTGAACACAGGGTAAGAAGATAACCATTTGTCCCATGTAGATTATCTAAAAAACTAAAGACTAAAACATATCTTCCACATTCCACAAAGGTGTTTAGTGAGAGTGGTTTCCCTACTTTTCATTCAAATTCAGCTTTTCTGAAATCAAAATATAGAATGTTAATTTCTTGAAATGTTTTGCCCCTCCTGCTAAATATGTGCATGAAGACAATGCACATTAGGAAAACATTTTGATTACTCTGATCACATCTGTGCTGTAAAAACTGCACTTAAAGCAGATGACTGCTCCAAACTCAAGACACAAAAACTAAGGAAGGATTTCAAACTGGGAGTAATTGTACAAATTTCTCCATAGTGTAGAAAACTTCCATTTTTTAATTAAATTATTAATTAAAAAGCCTGCTTTGTTAGTCTCTGAATTGCAATGATTGTGTAAATGTGCATTATAATTTATCCATTTATTTTCACACAAAAAACACTTTCTGGGCCTTCTCCCAATTCATTTTTTTCTATTTATAACCATTTGTTTTTATTCTCAATTTTAGTGAATCTAAATTATTTAGAGTTGGCAGAACTGTGCCTGCTAAGACTGTTTTCAGGCATCTTTGGTCAAGATAAAACAAATCCAAAACAATATCTACAAAAGCATTTCAACAAATAACTACAGATATCTGATACAGTAATGAGCATGTGTGCATGCTTATCCACATGTTTTTCTGTTCATCCACAAAGCTTTCTCCCAGTCAGATTTCTGTTTTGGACACTAAAGGGCTTCATGTCTGGGTGCTTACAAATTATGTAATATGCAACATTTTTGTGTTGTGTAAACCCACCTTTAAACTACTCAGCTGGTGAATCAATGAACCCGCTTCTCTCTATTTTCAATGCTAAAAACAAAAAGCAAGGCTCCAACCTCAAATCAACCTTCATTCCACTTGTGTGGTCTCCAGCAATTGATTCTTCTGTCCCTGACGAGGGACACACAGGAGTAAAAAAAGAATCAGACACCAGACAGAAGGAGGGAGATGCTGAAGATCAAACACATCAAAAGAAAAGCAAAAATAAGCAATGCAGATAGGAAGGTAGAGTAAGAGCTCAACGTATCCCACTTTGTTCCTATTTCAAAACTCTGAAGAATTTTTCTTTCTTTAGGAAAAAGCAAAAATGTATCTTTTCACATAGACAAAAGTAACAAATTCTTCTGACTGGGCATGTGCAAATACTGTGCAGCGAAATGACAAACACAGAGAGCTTCTTGTAATTATAACTGATATATTTTAGGTTTTGACCGTCAAACTGACAGCATTCATAACAACATTAGCAGAGTAGGAAACAAGCCAATGTCATCCCTTAATCATTTAATTTCACATAAAAATTCTTTGTTTTTCTGTGTGACCAAGTTGACGGACACATATGCTGTGCTCTAATTTGCAAACACACACGCAAATATGCATGTGATTATCCTCCATCAGGACACAGCCAACTGCCACTTTAGCTGTGTGAGAAAATTAGCATCAGTCAGTAGCAAAGACACACACACACATAACACACACCTGCAGGCAACATGTGCTGAGGGTCATTTCCAGCCCTGTCAAGATCTCTTTCTCATATCAAGTCTACATAGAGATAATAAGGCACTCAAACTCTGTCCTTGTCCAGCACACACACTCACAAATATATGGACCTACACACACACACACTCTGCACAGTGTCAGGTAGCTGTGGAAATGCGGTGATTTGTTCCTCCTGACAGACAGGAAATAAGGGAGTCGACCAGGGACCTCACTTCCTTTTAGACCTGACTTACCTGACATCTATCAGGCAGTTCCACTATCTCCCACACTGAGACACACACACACACACACACACACATCCACACACTGTCTTGTCCATTCTTTGGCTGCTTTCTCTACAAGTACTCACACACAACCTATCAGACAAATATCTCCAGAGAATGCCTCCGGAATCCAGATGGAAAATTAAATACCTGTTGGTAGACAAGGAAAGTACAAGTGCATTTCTCAACATGCAGCTAGCAACTATTTTCATATTTGCTGAAGAATTCATCCTGTCATTAGCCAGAGAACACCTGTTTCTCCCACAAGCCAATGCAGAGACAATTTTCCACATTTTATCACCTGCAACATCAACTCCAATAAAAGTTCTACTGAGTTTTTCTCTGTGTGCTGAGGAATAAACACAAGGACAACTCCCAGGATTTGATTTTTGATTTTTTGCATTTACATAGTCATTATTGATATATGCTCATCGGGACTGGAAAGAAGCTGACAACTGCAAGTAAAATGGATCGATCTCATCTCATAGACATTTTACACAGAACTGAATGCCACCTGGACCCTTTGCCACCTCAGACCAGGTTAATCTTTTGTCCAAATTAAACGGGAATAAGTTCAAACAAGATCTATTATCCTCATGCTTCTATAGTGTGAATCCATCAGAATCCTCTGGGAGTATCATTATGATTAAGGCAAATGTCAAAGGAGCTTCAATGGTGAAAATCTGACCAGCGATGAGTTTTCAATGTGGAAAATGTAGGAATGATTAAATTGAAGAACTCTTCCTAGTAAAGGCTTGGTCATTTCTGTACACGTGGTTTAAATTAAGCAAAAATGTTATACAAAGCAGCTTATGAAGATAATTGAGAATTCACCATTGGGTCTTTCCCAGAGACACTTTGACATTTGGCCTGAGATTCTGGAAAGCTCAAAATCAAACCACCAATATATTTATTTAGCAAAATATTTCAGGTCAATATCTTTGCTACAGTTATTCATCTGCATACTTACAAACAATGGATTTTCAGCTTATTGAAAGATATTTAAATGTGATGTCAGTGGTGAATTAGCATCTAGTTTGTTCATTAAGGGGCCAAAGTAAATCATTCAAACCCACTCTGATGATGAGTAAAACTTACTTCTAACCAAATACTTCCCACTTAGGGGTATATATTTTTAGCTCAGGGCACCATGTTCTGTAATTATGTTAGCCATCACATCTCATCAGTCACCCTGTGCGTTCCCGTATACATGCTTTGTCAAGTTGATTCTGTCCACTCATCAGTCGATCTACCTCATGAACATTACTTAGAAGTTGAATGTTTGGTCATATTTGGACGGCATCACAATGAGCTATGTTAGGGAAATACTGCCAATATAGTTGATATTAAATCGTACTCCCAATTTCTGCAGGGATAAATGCACATTGAATGTACCCTCAGGGGGTTCAACCATATGACTTGATGCGCACACTGTGACACAACAATCATTACAATACATAAAATATGTCAGTAGCAAAATACAGGCAGTTTTTCTTCTTTTACATTTCTCCCTATTTAGATATACTCATCATACTCAATAGTTGGCGTCACATCCTGTAATTCGTTCTATGATCAATGCATTGTCTTGACTGGTTTTCTGCTCTTCCCTCTGGAGACAGTAGGTTATTTTGAACAACACATGCAGAAAACTAACCAGATGTGTGCAAATTACAGCTTGACTAAATTCGGACTAACACATACTGATAATGTGGGTGGGCATCAAAACACTCAAATGAGCTTATTAAAAATGCTCTCAGATTCCATCTCTTTGGATCATTTTACGAAAGCAATCAAGTCAAGCAATCAAATTTGTTCTGTCAGGCCTCAGAAACTATAACTGAAAATCCGCCCACTAAAACTACATGGCAACTCACAGTCTCTTAAAATATCACCAGACAGTTCCTCTGCCCCAACATAAATTTCATTTTATGACTGCAGCCTCATTCGCCAAATTCACTATTCAAGAGACTTAAAGACAACGTCTGTGCAGTGTATTTGGCTCTTTGCATGTTTAACACATTCCACTGGATTTCGGTGGTCACCATGCATTTGTACTTGCACAAGGATGGTCAGTTCGATTTCATTGTCACACTGTAACCACAGCACAACAACTCAACAGTGCCTGATAAACGTCTTAATGGACAGCTGACTAATCAGAGACGAAAACTGTTCAATAACTGACTGGATCTCTTTAATGGTAAGTCGAGGCAGACTTCTCCATAGCTTTTTCACAAGCATCACAAAACGCATCAAAATCCCAATATGATTCACTAAAGTAAAAGATTGTTTATGCAATGAAAATGTTTTTGCTGACAAAAAGAATATCCTGCAAGCGGGTTTATCTGCTCTACGTGTATCTGTAATGGAGGGACAAACGGATGCACAGCACATTTCATAAGAGTGGCAGAGTCCCTCGTCATTACAGGGTTGTTCAGTGATGACAAAGATAATCACTTAGATGAGGCTTCCAATTTACCCACTCTCCATTAAAGAACAGTTAAGCTAAGTTCCACATCCTCTTTAAGTGTTTGACACTGATGAGGAAGAAGGACTTTTGTATGAGTAGGGGTATGTGTGCACATCTGAAACTCCATACAAGTCTATTTGATTTGGGTTTTTTCGTCAAGCATAGAAACTTTGTCATCCTACAAATGACCATCTAAATGTCTTATCTGTGACCTCAATTTGCTTAAGCTAGCCCTGTGGTCCAATAAACACCAAGCACAATCTGAGCTAAGCCAATGGCATGTGTCATTTCAACCTTAATGACACACAGATAGATCAACAAAATGGGTCAACATTGTCGTTAAAGTTTAAATTTGGGCTAGTCAAAAAGAAGATAACTTAGAAATTCATCTATTGAAAATAAACTTCGGTGAGAGCACATTTTACTTTATGATAAAAATAAATCATTCACATTTGGATTTTTCCAGCCATTTTGATGAAATTACCTTGAGCAAGGTTACCGATAATGACAAGTAGCAGTATTTTCTCATTAAACTTTGTCTACAGACCATTATCATTAAACAAATTAGCAACGGGGAAAATTGTTCTTCATATTAATTACTTCTAAGACTTTTTGAAACAGGTTCTGACTTTGCTTCTTTTCATGTTTTGAAGTTAGTTGAGTATTATACTATCTGGTGTGGTTTCAGTTATGCATGATGAACATATTATAACATCTGCCCTTCATTATTAAAGACAATGATTAAATTTGGACCTAGTCCCTCAAAGATGAGCAATATGAGAGACATTTTTAAACACATCGACTGTGACCCATCCTTGACTTCCCTCAGAATATAAAGTTTAGAATGAGGGGCACTCTGAATCCACGCTGAAAATGTGAATAAGTCAAACAGCTGTGGAGCAGAACCCACTCAGTGACAGGGAGGGAGTGGGGGAGCCGAGGGATAAGTTATGAATAAAGAAGGGAGGGAGGGAGGGAGGGAGGTTGAGCCGATGAGAGGTGGAGGAAAGGGAAAGGAAGAGGAGGAGGGAGACAGCAAAATGCTGCCGTCACTTAAACTCTAAAATGAAAGATCGATGAGCTTATTTAAATGTGCTCCCAGAGACTAGAGTTGGCTCATATAAACCCTCGCATTTATGAGGAGGGGTGTGGGCATCGATTGACTCTCAGAAAAGAAGAGAGGGGCTGAAAGAGGAACAGGGGCAGAGGGGGAGGAGGGTGAAAGGGACACAGAGAGGCAGGGAAAGATCAGGGATCAGCTTTGCCTCATGAATTTCACCCTTTTACTCCTAAAATAAAACATGTTAATAAATACTAGATAGAGGAGTCGGAATCTGGAAAAATCTGCAGCCTTTGATTGACTGCTTGGCACAGTTTATCAGATCAATAATCCCTTCCACCGTAACCAGCCTTGTCCAGAATCTGTTTCACTCATTTTCAAGTCACCCCCAACCCGTGCAGCTGAGACAGCTGGGGGAATGGGTCGGTCTGGGGGTTGGAAAGGTGGGGGTGTGGTAAGTTAGGTGCTGGCGGTGAGACCTTGACATTTATGGGAGGATTGAAAGAGCTGACGCTGCACAGGAGGGAGGAGTGAGAGTGGGTGAAGTGGTGACAAGTGGGAAAAGAAGAGAGACGAGAGCAACTTTTGACACACGCAGAGGTGTTGTCATACCGTCATCATCGATTGAACTGCAGGCACAGCTTTCTGAGTGACAAGCGCAATACACTGCATCCCCACCCAGCGCCTCCACATTTTTTCATCTATCCACCTTCCTCTGGCTCTCCTTTCTTGCTCCACTCCGTATGCCTCCTCCTCCCTCTAACTTTCTCACACTACCCGTTGCTCCTCTCCCTGTGCTCCCATTTTCACTCACGCAGCCACTTTCCTGCACTTAAACAGCGCACATATTCCCCGTGCCTCCCAATCCAGCACACCCCCACTTCTCTTTCACACATACACGCACAGACATTCCTGAGACCCCCTCCTCCACACTCCCCCAAAGTCTCAGCTTCACATTATGCCCACCACACCATCTGTGACCCACAGAGAAGTGTGTGTCAACACCCAGCCTGACCTTTTCTTTGCTTTCTCCCATGAGATATATGCGCACATAGGGAGAAACTTTAAGCGTTAATAAAACATCAGCATCTCCATCGCAGCCATCAATGAAGGAAAAATAAAAGAAATCATGCAAATCCATAAAACATGGCACCATGCTATTTCCAGCTTTAGTCAGCAATCGATATCTCCTCATATCTGACTTTTCATCTGTTGTCCTAAGCAACCATTACCCCACGCAGTTTGCCCTGCAACAACAGGTCTCACATGCTAACATGGACACCTGCCAGCTCAACAGGGTCAGCCGTAGACTAATAGGGGACAGCCTAAATTAATTCACCATGTCAGGCTGCTTATACTTAACTATTTGTGCATTTGTGTGCTTCGGCGCCTCATAAACGGCTGTAGCCAACCAGGTCACTGACTAGGAAAGGGATTATCAGAGCCCAGAAACTGTAACGCTGCCCCCTCCAAAGCAGGCACACTCCCCCTTGTGCACCCTCATTACCTAAATCCAACAATTTATGCATGGCAATTATGAATATTATTCATAGATTAACTGTAGATGGTACCTCCCTGTCAACCTCCAATACAAGTGTCTTATTATAAGAAGAAAAATATATATATATTTATAGGCTACATGTATCAATATATTTCTTGCTGTGCATCAGACATGTGACCTAAGGCTCCCCAGAGTTCATCTCTTACCTTGACCGTGCAACATGTGGCAGTTGGAGCCCAGGAGGAACAGCAGAAAAGGGGGCAGACAGCTGCTCCCACCACGGGCCGTCCCGGTCCCTCTCCTCATCTGCCGGCTCCACGCAGCGACTTCCCCCCCCTCCGGCTCCGGGGATCCCCTGCGGCTACTTCCCGGTTCCATCCTGCGCGATACGGGAGGGCAACAGTGTCCGCGGCTGGCGCTTGCTCGGCTCTCTCTCTCAGTCCTGTGCGGGGAATGAGGATAAATCAGAGCCAAGAGGGCGCTTTTTTTTTTTCCCCGTCAGAGAGAGGCTCGGATCTCCAGGAGTTCACCACTGCAGCTCCGGCGTCCCAAACTCCGCAGACAGCGGGACCACGACGAGCCGCTGGAGGGAAGAATACTTCCCCGGGAGGTTGGTGGCTTCACGGTACAACTGAGCCGTTATCCGCCACTGCGGCTGCCCTGCCCGCGCGTGACCTTACACAGCTCATTCTAATTTAGATTGATCAGAGCAGAAAATATTAATACGCGAGAGTATTCTAGACTTATCCGCTTATTCCCTGCTATCGACCTCAAATCCGCGCCTGTTTTGATGTCTTCAGCGGGGATTTGTCCCGTGGGTCATTTATCTGTTTTTAGACAGTGGTGGCATTAGCAGAAGAGCGATAAAACATGGAAATGATCCATCAGTGATGTCTACCTCAATGAGTGGATGCTCTAAAAAAAAAAAAAAATCAATCCACTAATTGATTCTGTGAGTAACCCTGGATTTGATCTGCAAACAAATTAGAAAGGGCGCTTCCGAGTCCTCTTCCAGCCGGTGGTGAGGGAGAAGGGCGGGCTGCGGTGTGTTTATCTGGGCACAACTCAAAATTTCCTATTTAACTTTTGCCCAACTACATTGGTAAGTGGACATTTTTCTTCCACTCTCGCTGAGGGGAAAACTCCTCTCGCGGAAGCCAATTAAACAACGGTCGCGCGGTGATGCGAGGCGGCTCGCCTTACGCGGAAAATATGACACAACAGGTTAAATAAAAGGAGGAGAGCAAAAGAAAAATACAACTTTCACAGCGACTGCCGGTAGTTCTCTGCCTCCGCGTACACGCGGTGTGGAAAACGAGCAAGTAATAGCCAAGAAAAGTAGTGGCTGAGGGGGGAGAAGGAGCCGTTAGAAGCGTGAACGTTACTCTCGCTGCTGCGACACCGGAGCCTTTCGCTGTCCTCAGTCCTCCACGGTCTCCAGAAGCAGTCAGCAGGAGTAACCCGAGAAGTCAGGCACGCTTCAAACAGGGTTTTTTTTTTTTTTTTGTCCGTTCGTACTCACGAGAGTTTATCGGCCCATTAAGCCCCGTTTTTAGCCAGTTTCTTCCTTTCCGTCACCCTGTTGAGACTCGGGAAGCCGTCTGAGGCGATGAGTCTCCCTCAGCTGAACACCTGCCACCCTCCTCTCCTCTAAATAGACTTCGGGGAGAGAGAGGGATCTTATTTGAATAGCCAGGCGTAGGCACTCTGCTGTGGACAGACGCGACCGATGATAATCCTCTTAATTCTACTTTTTACACCAATATACCACGAATCCCATTCACTCCTGGCTCTTCGTGAGTCTCCCTCGGTTTATTCCAAACTCCGAAACTAAACTTCCATTCATTATCATCCGTCGCTGCTGATTGGCCACGCAGGTTGCTTCATCTTATTCTATTGGTGGTCAGCACAAAGGGGGCGTGAGCAAAGTAAATACTAAGACCTCAGCGAACTACGCCACCAAATCCCCAAAATTTCCACACAAAAAGCAATATCCGTGAGCTTTTTTTCTCTCAAAATAGTTTAGTTATCGGTTATCGAAAAACAATGGAAGAAGTTTCAATTTTTAACTAAAATTGAAACAAAACTGAACTAAAATGTTATCCTTAACTGATTGGGGAGCCAATAAAAGCACATGTAAGGCATTTTGTCTTGGAATCTATTTGTCCTTCATCTTTTAAAGAAAGATATTTGATTTTGTATTATTTGAGTATAGAATATGTATTTGTCCAAAGCCGATACTCCGTGGAGCATCACTCAGTTGTTATAGCTACACACATGACAAAATAATTGCCTGGAGCTATATCTTAGTACTACTGATAACCCAGATTCTTCATGGTGAGGGTCATTAAATGGCACATTAATATTAAAGTCTACAACACAGTGACCTTATCTTTTATTGCCTGAATAAATCCTAACAGACAACCTTTCCATCCCTGTGCTGTCTAAATGTTCTGAAAGCACTCCAATCAAGCACCCACACCTCACCTTATCCATCTGTCTTCCTATCAAAGATCATTTGACAATTTCCTTCAAATCAAATGTTTCTATTGAAATAACTATGATGCTATCTGGAGTTTTTCCTGAGAATATTATACTCAGTGTGCAGTGCCAAATGTCAGATTTAGTTATATAAATCATAATGAAATACATCTCTGCGCTCTGCTCTAAAATTAATCGAACCAAGTGATAGATTACTCATAGAGCAACTATGAATGAGCTGATAAACACACAGGATGCCAATGCCTCTTTATAGGGTAAAGAATTATGTCAGCAGAAATTTGTTTAAAGCAGAGTCATGATGTTTGGAGAAAGCTCTAGTCACACCTAAGCTACGTCCACCAATGACTGTATGATACATGAACACGACAAAAAGCTTGTCTGTCTTCTTTCAGGCACAATAAGCCATACCATAAAAAATAGACGATGGCTCATTCATGGCTATCAATATTTATTTGATATATTCAAAAAATATATCAATTATATAAAATGATAATGAAAAGAAAACATATTTGTCATTAAAATTAGTTTATTTTGCAAAGATCGGACATCATTTCTCCTTCCTTTTTATTATGTGACCAGGAGTAAGACTTTTTTGTGATCTTTAGTCTCTAGGCTCTCAAAGGATTGCTCAAAGGTTTTCTTTGTAAATTGTTTGTTTTTGTCCCTCATTTCTAGGTCCATTCCTTTAGAGGAATTTGTTTTTTAGAGCTTGAAATCGCTCGGAATTTAAGTGATTATCCAAATCTTTGCCTACACATAATAGAAAAGTTACACAAGCAGTTGTTTTTTAGGTGCTATGTTATAGTCCTGTCACATACATTTGTTCAAATTACTTTAATTCCATACCAAAAAATGAATTCCCAAAGATAATGTATAATGAATTGAATAATGTGAATTAAATAGTCTTTTTGCACCAAGAAGATGATTCCCAAGCTGGTGTTACTGATGTCTTCTTTAAAACATTCGAGCACAACAGATTAGATAAGATAAGACAGACCTGAAAACAAACCTCACACAAGATAAATGGTATGTAAAAATCCTGTCTGTGAGAAATAGGAATACATTTCAGCAACGAGATACATCTTGACCCCTCAATTAATCCATCTACTGTTGGCCTCATCAGACAAGAAGCCTTTCTCAAATAAGGTCACTGTGATGCTGATGTATTCCGAAGCACACGAGGCAAACACACATACAGACAATTAAGAGAGCAGAAAGACAGCAAATCACAACTGAAAATAGCTAACTATTAGATATACTATTTCTCAGTTCACTAAAAATTCATGAATCTCGGCCAAATTGACAATTGAAGCGAGTACACATAAGGATGAGGGACCTCCGCTACACTGTTAAAACATGTAAGCATAATCATTTCAAACATTGTTATTAGGATTCATTAAATGCTTTGAATGCTTTGAATTGCCTGCGCGTTGTGATCCAGCAACGCTGTTTTTCTCTTAGATTCATAAAATGTAAGGGAGGCTACGATGTAGCAGCAAGCCCTCTTACTGCATTCCACTGTTTGTCGGGTATCTCACTACTCCTGTCTTAATTTTTCTGACAGCACAAAAACAAATATTTACAACAGCTTGCCTGTCAAACTTATTCAAAATTATTTTCCACAATTAATTTGTACCAAAACGTTATCAGAAGCCCACCTGGCAGGCCTGTTCTACACTCTTTTCCATCCAGTGGTCTTTGGATCTTTGGCTCTTGGCCTGCTTCAACCACCCATCTCTGTACACCTCTGCGCTAGACGTGTGACAACGTGTTTGTTGATAGGGACTAACTGCACTAACATTTTGGGTATCTGCCAGTTGCTATGGTACCATGACCATTTTCAAAACCTTCAAGCTCGCTCAGTTATCAGATTTTTTTGTCCCTCTATCATACAAATCTTTTCTATGTAGCATGACTTTTCTCTGGGTAGTCTTCTGTCCCACATTTTTGCTGGCTTGAGTATGAGCAATGCTATTTGTGAAATGGGAAGAATTACTGTGCTCTGAACACAACGACACAGCTGGTCACCTCTAACTTTTGCTCTCCTTCCTCTTCAGGTTGTTTTCTTTTCTCTTTTTTTCAAAGTGTCAGTGCTTCTCCTCCGCAAACCCACATTTCTTGTGAAGCTGTCTCATTTACAGCCCTGCGCTATCTGTCCAATTTCAGTCCAGGCAGGTCATGGATATTGCAGTAATGGTACGTGAATGAATGTAAGCAGCATTTTAACTCATTTAGCTGCAGGGGCTACTTTCACAAGAACTGTCCTGAATCATAAATTGAAAGAGAGCTGAAAATTTATAAAGGGAAATGTTTAAGGTAATATGTTGTTCCTATTTTGCCCCCTGGTGTACCAGGCAAGATTTTATTGGATATAACCTGCAAAAAGGAATGGTTTTCAAGGCAGAATTAAAGTCCTCTTCAGTTATTCATACCCGATACAACCATAATTGCTCAATAACTATTCATAGAAAAATGAACAACTCACCCCAAAGCTAGAAACCACAGTTCCAAGACCTGATCTGATGATGATATTGTTTCTACTTCGTTATTACTCTAATATTTTTTTTTAAAAACCTCTGTAATCAATTACGCTGGACATTTCAAAGTTTCAAGATTTTTATCCAGAAATAATGATTAATCATCTACCATGATAATCTATTATATTTCACAAAAAAAGGTATAGAACAGTGAAATGTTCAAAGTTCCAACTTCATTGATGTCCATATCAATATATCAATTATAGTTAACAATTATTGTGAAATAAAGTTATTGATATCTTAAAGCATCAAATAGATCTTATGAAACTTCAGAAATGAAGATTTTTCCCTTGTGTCTGCCCTCGTGTTCTGTATTTTAAGCTTTTTATCCTGCCATGCTTTGTCACTTTTGCTTACTCACTTTGTCATACTCACCTAAGTTTTAAATCTGCTGTTTTGGCTCTACCAATCATCCTCTTGCCTGCTGCCTTTTGAGCCAATCAATCTTCTGTTCTGACATTCCCCTCCGGGCTGACTTTAGCACAATCCGCCTCCTCCAATCTCCATCTTTTTCTGATACCAGAGAAGTCTTTCCTATCCACTTCCTTCATTCAAGCCACAGCTGTACTGAGAATCATGCAAAAATTTGAC
Source organism: Menidia menidia (assembly GCA_907169785.1). Taxonomy (NCBI): domain Eukaryota; kingdom Metazoa; phylum Chordata; class Actinopteri; order Atheriniformes; family Atherinopsidae; genus Menidia; species Menidia menidia. Next base: position 4,527,654 of record CAJRST010013335.1, on the reverse strand, counting down.
CATAATAACACAATAATTTAACAAGCATCTCTCGTCCAACCATAAATCTAGTTAAGATGTTTTCAACTGGAGCCTTTATTGATGTTCAATCAATTCCTTTTCATTCTGTATGTGATGCAAACAATACAATATGGGTGTTGTCACATGACCACTCCTAAATTTGTCGTTGTTGATTCCATTTAAGGGAAAAAGTAATATACAACTATATGTATGCAGAATATTCTATAGACATTGCATGTGTGTCACTGTGGTAAAGACTAAACCTCCATAGGTTTTACACAACCACTAGCTTACCAGGAACTCACAAGTATATACGCTAACAGCCAATGTAAAATTCATTCCAATAAATGTCAGCTTTAATGAAACACATTGTTTTGAAACAACCCTGAAGCTATTTGGAAAAATATCTTTGAGAATTAATTTTACATAGTATTTATTTCATTTTCTAACATAACCAAGTCCTATTAGTCATTATTCATGTACACACATTTTCTGTTTCTTAGCAATATGAGTCCACTCCACAGAAGCAAAGCACACTTTATGAAGTTTCAGTACACACACTGAGTTCTTACAGGTTAAATTTTTAAGCCAATTTACCGTGCAATTACATATACAATTAGCATTACATTTTTGTACCCTGAATCCATCTGCTGCTCTTCGTCACTAAAGTATCCCATTATGACTTCTCACCTGGAGGGAAACATAATACAATCAGAGACAAAAGAGCATATACTTGGACAGATCATATTTATCTTGTGAGGTGACCTCAGATACACTTCAAACCTGACAAGTACATGAGAATCTATCTCTAACTGTCTGACTGCATGTACTCGTATAAATCACACTCGTTCTGTTTTTTTTATGTTGTGTTTTTTACCCAGTAACTCAGCTCCTGACACACACACACACACAAAATGTGAACCCTCTTCTTCCTCAAAGCATTCACAGTGCCACGAGGACGTGACCTCCACAGAGGGCTCAGGGCTAGTTCCAAATGATGAAACCAATCTTCTTTTCTCTCAGAGGTAAACATAAGACCATCCCCTGTCTCTTAAACACCTGTCTGACAAGGCTAATGACTTTTGTCCCCGCAATCAACAGAGTCTTGAGTGTGCATGCACACTAACAAAAAAGGGCACATACAAACACATGCAGAGCTAATGAGCAGCTTCCTGCAGCTCAAGCTGTCATATTGGTGGAAAAAGATACAGTCAATATTAACTGACCTGTCATAGCTTCAGAGTGTTTAGTAGGTGCACACAATGGCAAAACAGATGCAGTGAGAGGCTTTAATTGCTGTCGAACAATATCAAACAGCTCAAATCGGCTGTTCTTATTGCTTTTGAAAGATTTGGTTTGTGGTTTTTTGTGTTTTTTTCTTCTAATTTTTCCACCCAGTTGACTTTTCATTATCGATAAGACAACTTAGGATGGTGAATATGACTCCACCCACCAATTGTGTCCTAAGTGAGCCAAAGTGAGCTGAGCTAATGAGTGTTCATTTCAGTGCCAAATATAGACAAGTAGTACATTTTAATTTTGATATTTTTTACAATGAAATAAATACCACCTAAAAAAAATCAAGCAAAGCGGAAAAGCAGGGTGTGAAAGACTAAATAAACTACAGGAATAACTTGGTTGTAACTCAAAGTCATTTCCTGCTGTATGACATCATCAGTCTCTCACATTGTGGGTTGGAAATGTGTTCCACTCTTCTCTCTGCAGTTGCTGCAGTTCATTGAGTTGAAGAGCTATTTGTTCATGTGCACCTCTTTCAGATTTTCACCACAGCATTTCAATCAGCATGTCAGTGGTCAGTTAACTGGAACATTGATTTAACTGGAACATTGATGCCTCGATTTTCCAAAATCTTTTACACCCATTTCCATTGTATACAGTTGCAGATTTGATGCTATACTTGGGGTCATTGTCATGTTACATGACTCATGTTAAGACACGCTGTCAGACTGATGGCATCACATTTATCTCAAAACTCATGGTTAATATAGATGAGTTAGAGTCAGAACCAATGAATGAATGAAGAAGTGCAAATCTAGCCCAAATTATCAGCCCTCCACCATCACAGTTAGTATGGGGCGTTTGTGCTAATATTCTGGGTGTGGTTTTCTCCAACTATACCGAATATCTCCTCTTTTTTCTGTTATCTGTCCAAAGGACTTTGTTCCAGGAGTCTTGTTTGTCCAGATGCAATGGTGTTAACTTAGGCTGTGCTGCTATGGTCTTTTTAGAGAGAAAGGCTTTTTGCTGCACTCCTCCCAAACAAGCCATAATTGTTCAGTCTTTTTGTATTTGTTCTGTTATGAACTTTCGCATTTAACATGCTAAGTCAGTTTTGAAGTGTCTGAGATAGCTCTTAGGGTTTTTTTGTATTTTCTATTAAATTTGCACAGTCTGACATTAGGAGTAACATACTAGGTTATCTTTTTCTGGGAAGATTGGCAGCTGTTCGGAATGGTTTCTACTATAGAGTGATGAACTCTAAAGAGTTTGAAAGTGAACCTATAAATCCTCCGAAATTGATGGATGGCAAAACTTGATGTCTACACAGCTGAATGCTCCAGAACTACCAAACCTTTGTTATCACAGATGTGCCTTTTCCTTTTCGATACACTGTTTGAGCATTTTATCGTATATTTTGAACAATAAATTATTAGAAGTTGAAAGTCATGTCATTTATAGTTTTTCTTTTGTTTTTTACTATTTCTAGGACCTCACAAGGACAATATTATCCGCTGCTACATGAATTCAAACCTTAGAATTGAAATAGAGCACACTTCAAAAGACTATTCATCTGGTAAGTATAACTCCAAAGGTCAATGATGATGTCTGGGTTTTAAAATGTTTTAAGCTAAGAGACTGAATATACAGAAAATTAATTTCCCATTGATTTGATTAGTTCGATATTTTAACCGTTGCAGTGGCCACTCTGAGTCTGTCTCTGGATGTGGGGTTTATTGTTAAGTTTCACTCAGGCTGAAAGTGACGTTGCATTCTTGCATTTCAGGCAGATGGAAACTTGACACCCACACCAAAAGCAATGGCTCCACCTGTTATCCAAGCTATCTCCTGGGGCTAAAATGGATAGGGTGAGGGTGTACTCAGAAGAAAGAGTAGGAACGCGGGTGAGCTGAGGGTAGCAGAAAGCCTTTCAAGTGAAAAAGGGAGCGGGTAACGAAATGAAGAGGGAATTGTAAGGAGTTAGGTCACACCTGTACAGGACTCAAAGAGACAGGGAGGGATGTAAGGATAAGTGTAACGCCAGTGGGGGAGAGGGAGGATTGCCGTAGAGCGGGATCCTTTTATAGTGTGTCGGGCAGGTAGAGAGGGGTGTGAAAATCACAGTCTAGGCTTTCAGAACTCTTTTATGGTCGAAGAATGAGGAAAAGTAAGTGAAAAGCAGAATGGGTGAGGCTATTGAAGGAAAGAAAAGTAAAAAATATAACCAATGATTTCAGAGGCTTTGTGTGGATTAAGTAGAGAGAGACCAGAGAGAAATCCAAAACGAGAGACCCATGCTGGGTACAAGTGGATGAGTATGGCGACCTATTTTTTTCCTCTTTGTTTTACTTTCTTTGAGTGTGTGCTTGAGCTCCCAACTCCTGCCGTGCGTCATCCCTGTAGCAACAAAGAAACAAATCTGGAGTTCCGCCTTGTCTAATGTTGGCCATCTCCTCATGTCTCCGGCCTGACTGCAGGACTTCACAGCTGGCCTCAGAGAGCTGCAAGGGAGACTTTTGGGATCACACTCTTTTATGCACACCTGTAATCACATAGAATTATCCAACATCACAAGGTGGAAGGAGTAGAGAGAGTGTGCATACTGTACACTCTGAGCCTCACATAAAAAGAAAACAAATAAAAGAGAAAGTCAGACTGTTCAAAAATGAAAACAGATATTAGAAAAACATACAACCACCCAATTGGTATTGTGTGCATGTCTGCTCCTGCATTCACAAGCCTATAATAGCATGTGTTCCTGGATGCCTTTGAAAATAGGGAAACCAGAGGGCACTCCCTCCCAGCCCACAAGGTATGGACTGTGTTACCATGATCTTAAAGAAAAGTGATGCCATACCCTGAGGGAAACACACCATGAGCTTCAAAATTCCTCTTTTCCAACCTCCCATCGCTCTCAACCTCTCTACTTTACTGCCCTTTATCAACCCCCTTCAAACTCACTGCTTCTTTCATTCTTGTCCAATTCCATCTTTCCAACAAATATCAATTTTCCCCTCCCCATGGGGATGACAATAGATGCTCCCACATTTTTCTGCCTTTGTACCATTTCATGATCCTACACTCCATCTCGGTATCTTTCAACATATCTTACAACCAAATTTCAAATATTTTGGCGTTAGGATAGTAGCTATTATCATATAAACACATTTAAAATGCTTGGTAATGTGTAAAAGATGGTATGAAACCAGTCAGATCAGTGTTGAATAATTGATTTAAAAATTAATGTACTGTGCAATGTTTGACTTTCAGAAATAAAATAAAAAACATCTTGAAAAAGAGGAGCTTCTCAATGAAACAAAAGAATGTTTATTTATGTTACTTTCAGGAGACTGAAGTTAACACATCTTATGTCAGTAATGAATTGCTTCGGCAGCTGACTATCAATGAGGAGGACTTTCCAAAACAATTCTAAGGTCAGCACACTTAAAAGTTGTTCAGTTAAACTAAAAAAGAAAGGTTTTGCAATGCTAGGATTAAATAGAAGTTCCCCAGTGTTGTGACCTTTACAAGCTGATCCAAATCCATCCCTTTCCCTGCTATTAATTTGCTTAGCTTTAATTACAGTGCAGGGTTTATTTTCATTAGACTTGATCATTACATTGCTTCTCTTTCTCTTGTCTTCAGTCACTGAATTGCCACACTGGAGATTAGGAGTTTAACAAGTTTTCAGGATATAAATATGAATATCCACAGAAGTTGAAGAGTCTCTTGCATATGTGCTAAGATTTTAATTAACATGATATATCTGACTAAAACGGACTTTTCTCAGTGGCTGAGTCGAAAGCATGATGCTGTAACCAGCTGTGAGCATCTGGTTAACACAGTTAAGAACAAATAAGCCAGAAAAGATGGCCTAAATTCAAAATGTTCCTATAACAACATGGAGATTCAAGTAAAGGGACTATATCTAGTGTGACTATGCTTGAACCTTTGCACAAAGGCAAATATATTGATTAACTTGATTTATTATTTCGTTTTTTCAGTTCATTCTAACCTATGTTACTAACCTAAGTTACTTGTCTCATTATCTCCTCATTTTCTGTAAATAAGACATTGAGATAAAGAAAAATGGATTTCCACAAATGGGAAAATTTGCTTTTAATCTAAAGACATGACTTATATGTACGGATTACTTTGTGTTACATAGTACAATATATACTTTACTATGACAATCACTCCAGTCATGCATGAAGGAATGACTACAGGGTCAGAGTACACAGTGAACATGCTTGCACCTGGCTGAGCTGGTCACTGGTGCATACACACCCCTGACATACTTTTGACATGCACATCTGTCACAGATGTGAATCATAACACCATGTCACATCCAGCATCTCATAGCTATGTCCTCCATTTGACTCTCTAGTCCTTTAGATGCTTTCTCTGCAATTGCAAAAAAAAATGAATCAACTGGGAGATGAGCAGCCGTCAGAAATGCAACAAAGTGAGCAATACAGGTGAGTACGGAGTGACAGCTGTAAGCTATGCTGATACATGATGCACGCAAGAGAATACATGGAAGCCATTTCAGAAAGTGACTGTATATACTCGCATTTGTCAATATAAAGCAAAACATTTATTCATAGCAGCTGCAAAGCTCTTAGTCTAACTTTTGTTTAGGACTTTTGTCCTTTCACAGGGAAAACAGCTTTAGAAATCCTGTAGTTGCAACAAAGGGAAGTGAATGAGACCCAAAAGCCCGCTCTAAAGCTGTGCCATGGCGTGAGGCACAGCAGGAGAGGAAATGAGAATCATTAAAGATGTGAAGTATGTGGTGAAGGTACTGCATTATAATCTTTTATCTCCTCTTATTTTGCCTAAAGTACACCACAGAGCCACACTGCCCCCCTCAGGCCAGCCAGAACCCTTTTTTATGCAGTGGAAAACACTACAAAGTCTCTTCAAAGACAAAGACCAAAGATTTGCAATTGTGGTTGAGAAAACACATGAGGGGAAAATGGAAAGGACTTGCCTTAGAAAAACTTGCCGAACAAATTCTAATTCAGGGACCTGTGACGTCAGCCTCCTCAGAATTAAGTCAACAAGTGTTAGAGTGTGTGTGTGCATGTTCGAGTTCCACCTCTTAGCCTGGTCACAGGATCCAATCAGGGCCCTCTGCTCAGCAGATGACCTGACTGTGACAGATCATTACGTGTGGGATGGCTGGCCAACGGCTGAAGTGGATTTCACACTTTATGTCTCCAACACAGACATTTGAACACTCGTGTGCGCAAATACACACAACCAAATTAGCTGCCAACCACAGCTGAGCACCTGCCCTCTAACCCGCGAGGAGATTTGATTGGTTTTGGTTTTTACAAGCATTTAGGTTTAACATGCAACTGGAGAGAGGCATGTGTGAAAGCCTGGGCGTGTGTTTGTGTATATGTGTGAGGTTGGCCTCAGCTGCAATGGTTGAGAATTAATTCAGCTTAAAACACTTCATCTCACTATAAATCATTCAGTCCCTCTTACTCACACTTGTTTTTGCATTAAGCATCTCTTTGTCCAACTCCTTAAAGGTCACAGGCTAATGCTAAAAAACATTAAGAACACAAGCCCCTCAGCTTTTCATACAGGCAGTCTATACAAGGAATCATGAACACTAGAGGTACATTGTTGTAAAGATGTGTACTGAAAAGGAAAATAAAAAGTGTGGAATAGGGTGACATTGTTTTGACAAGTGAAACCTCAAATGTTCAGCTTCCTTGTCAAATGCATTACTTCTGCCAAACCACATATTCTCTTTACCAAGTGGTCCAAGACTGATGTTTGGCCAAAAGCTCTCAGCATCATAATTCATGGGTCCTTTGTGCAATTCTTCAAATATTTAAAACAGTGGGGAATGAGGGAGGAATGGTGGTTTGGCCTATAAAGGAGTGCATGCTTGAAAAAGTTAAGTATGGTGGTGTCCTCTATTAGTTCTGAAACATTCCTCCATCCATTTTCTATACTTGGGAGACTGGAACCTATCCCAGCCTAATTTGGCAAAATGCAAACAGCCTTACTGCAGTACATTCACTTTATTAACAAATTCAAAGAAAGAAAACCTCTTGGAGAATGTTTACCATCGTGAAGATTTAGACAGATGAGATGAATATGTTTGATTATGTATGAATATGTAGATAAAAGGGAGAATGTCTTATACTGACTGAAAGTTCGCCATTACCTCCAACCTGGACAATTCAGTTAGAGTAAAAAATGCAATACAATCATCTGGCAGGACACAGCTCAGTCTGTCAGACTCCCAGCATTGCCTTCATCTAAGAAAAACACTGACGAAAACATAAAGCAGGGCATGTTTTCAAGCCTGACTGTGTCACAACAAGCAAAATTCGGGCAAGAAATTTGAAATATAATGAAAAATGGATTCAGTTGTTGCGCGGTCTTGAATGCTGTCACGTCTTAAAGTTTAAACACAAACCAAGCAAGCTTCATCCACGAAACCAGATTCAATTTTTAATTTCACTAAAATGCTTAACTGTGTTAAGCATTCAATGAGCCTTTCTGCCAAGCAATGAGTGGGCCAGTCTTCAAAAGGACTATTTATTTTCCAATTTCTAAAACTTTAGTGAAACTGCATGGTCATGGTTTTGTCTGCATTTTGCAGTTTTGCATTGCAATAACTTATTTCGTATCTAAATAGTTTGTCAAATTACACTAGACTGCAGGCAACACCACCATCTTCAAACATCTAAGAACATGTTTTATAGATTTTCAAGAATTGAAAGAACATATTGGAAAAAGTTGTTTTTTAATTCTCGGTTACTGGCAAAAAATATGGGTAAAATATAACCTTTAAACTCAAGCATTTACAGTACAATGCAACTAAAATGTAATTTACCAATGCACTTTAGTTTGTCAGAGTCTTTTAGTACATATTTTTAATCTTGTGGTACTGTTCTGGATGGATATTAGATTTAGACGAATCAGTTTCCCCAGCATAATTGCTTTAACAAAGTTTGCTTGTCTTAGATCGATGTAACTCAGAAACAGAGTTAATGTATTTTTTATATGTTGGACCCAGACACATCAGGGTAATAATCTTGACCTTTCCTTATCAGGTTCAAGTCAGAACCTTGAGCAATATCCGATTTTTGCCAACAGCCTATACAGAAATATTTTCCAGTTTACTGATTGCTAGAGCCAATAGAGATATGATGATTGGGCATCAAGTCTGATTGGCAGCAGCATACCTTGAAGACTTTCAAGGAAAAATTCATTAATATACATTTAAATCATGCCATACTTATTTTTGATAGATTATTCCACAGCAAAATCGCAGACCTTAAGCTTCTGTAACCCTATATTGCCATATGTATCATATTTTACACATGGATTCTGAAATGTTTTGCATATGAGACCTTTTGCATCATTTAATGGTAAAAACTATTCTCAAAACTCTGTTGTAAACAATCAGATACACCTGACAACCATTTGCTTCTGTTGTCCTCTTAAATTAAAACTTTTCGTTCCAACCTTGAAGAAGTGGGCATTCTGCCAACAACTTATATTTATGTACAATTGATTAAACTGATCTCAGCAATGGGACTCAAATTGTTCTTAATTGTGTTGATCATCCTTTCTATCGTATCTGCAATGAGCTCATTGGATTTCCCAACTGTATGTCATTAGTGTATCCAGTTAGTGCCATGAAAGAAAGCCATCTTTTTTTCTAAGTTGCCACAGAGAGATGGCCAACTGTATATCATTTTTGCAACATAATGACCTTAAAAGGATTCTTTGTGTGCTTTTGAATCAGTAATGGGGGTTATTTATTTCTATTAAATGTGTTCTGCAAAAAAATATTTTGCAAGTTGTCATTGTTTCTTCATGGTTTTACATAATCACTTAATTGAAGCTTGTGTGTCAGGAAGGTAAACATTGAAAAAATCAGCACTGAACGTGAACAAAACTATGATGAATAAAGAAAAACAGCTATAAACAGAAGCTGGCCTGACTCCTCAGAGAATGGAGAAAGCAAAAACTCTAAAGTTGGGCTCACCAAACTCACTTAACAGATGAGTAAGGGCGGAAAACCATTTACCACCACCTGGGAGCCCCAAGCTCAGGCTTCAGGAGCTCCCAGTGTGGAAGTCTTAAAGAAGGAAGGACAGATGCTCAACCAAAAAAATGCTTAAAAAGAAAAACTTTTGCACCTTTGCCAGTGCTAGCATTTACCAGAAGGGCACAAATAGGAGATCCCAGCATGGGTAAGACAGGAAGCGAAGTAAAAGGAAGTAGTATAACTCTAATAGAGCTTTATTCTACTTAGCTGTCACTGCGAGCAGGAGCATGCCAGGACTGTGTTTAAGAGTATCAAAGACAAGATACCGAAGGTTAGAAGACATGCTTCCATAAAGCTGAACTTACAGTATATTAAATTGTTACATCAGAATATGCTCAAACCAGACAATGGGCTACTTGGTTCAAAACTTAACTGTTTGTAGAGAAGACATAATTAGTCCTGTTCAACTATAAGGAGCCCGATGCCTCTTAATACATAATCCTCCAGTATGTCCTTTTGATTGTGTTAGTGAGGAGCACTGCCATGGCAGAGGCTGTTGAGTTAGACTTTGAGGGCAACATTAAATCATTAAATGTCCCCATGTGCCCCATGGATTGGCCTTTGTCATTATGGAAGAGGTCTGAAATGTTTCATCATAGCGTAGGATAAAAATAATCACGCAGATTAACTTTGTATTGATTTCCAGCCACCCTTTTCTTTCTAGATGACGAGTGAGTCCAGACCATGCCGGTAAATCCTATATGGAAGCATGGTCATTCATTTTGTTTTTTTCTTTAATTCACCCCAAGTCCATAGATCACAATCCTTTGTTGTCATTTAATATTTTCTGTGGCCCACCATGACAGAAAAACATTACACAGCTAATATAAGTATAACAAGCAATGTTTACTGAGTTTAGCTCTTGATTAAGCAGCCTTAATATTTCACAAGGCCAAGTCATTTCAAATTGATTATTACTGATAATCACGCCTCCTTAAGGGCATCTGTATTTTGTTTCCAGATTTTCCTCTGCCTGTGGACCTTAGTCGTACATCTGGGTGTGATGTATGGTGCTTCTGCCTGTATTAGAAAGTGTCAAAGGAAAGTGATGGAGGGCATGTTTGGATGATTAATGAAACGGTGGCCAGGATTAAGAACCACTGACCCTGAAGGCAAAGGACGGACGTCTGACTTAACACTGTATTTACATAAGACTGAGGCTAATCAGTTGGCAGTATTTGTTGTATGAATAAGGTGTTTATAACAATAACACAAAAACATATCAGTGTAACACGTTTGCTTTATATTGCTGGAGTCGAAAAGGAAATTTCAACCTTCAATATAAAAATGAAACACACTGTCTGAATATTTTTAAACTAAGATTAGGATGTTTTAAGTATCTACATTGTAAATAATATTCACTCAAATCAGTATTTTTTTCTCAAAAAGATTAAAATCTTTAAACTTGACTCTACTCAGAGGAAATTGTTTCAATTTCATGGATAATTATGGATCTAATTAGTGATCAGATATAGCAGAATGGAGCTGACCTGATAGAAAAGTTAAGACTTCAATGTGCCATTTCATGTGAGTTATTTTTGTGTGTATTAACTGGCTTTGTAAAGGTTAGTCTTGGCTTTTGTAGGGTTATTTGTCATTATAGATTCCTGTACTGTACTTAGTTATAACTTGAATTATTTCAGGGGGGTTAATTGTGTCCACCATGTTTGTATTTTTAGGTAATTACATTTTCTTATGCACTGTAGTTGCTTTACTTGATATATTTTGCTGCTGCTTCCCCTTCCCCCTCTTTTTATGTCACACAGGATTTTGGTTTGTGGTGCCTCTCAGCTGTTTTGTGTCAGTCATTACCACCTTATGTATTGGTTTCTCCCTGTGGTCTGTTGTGATCTTTTGTCAGCTCAGCTCCATCCGCTCTGCGCCTTGCCTGGGATTTTTGTTTTTTGTTTTGCCCTTTTGGATTACCTGCTTTGCTTTTTTTACGTATTGCAATATGAAAGCATACTTTCTATGTATTTACCTGTCTCCAGTACATGCTTGAGTTTTCACTCTTCTTTAAACTACACATGACACTCTAAAAAGGTCCACCATCATCTATCATCAACTTGTTCACAAAGCTTAGTAAATCTGTATGCTATATATTTTTGCTGAAGTGCACTACCCTTCACTCATTAGGGAAACTAAAGGGGCCATCAGTGTAAGATTGGTTGCCAAAATTGCACAATTGGCTTTGACAGAGTTTGTGAGCCGAGGATAAAAATGTCTGCTTCAAATATGGAGACTCCTGATGAGAGATTAAAAACATCTTAATGTTTTTGTGAACTAATCCCATTCTGAAAACTTCCACAGAGAAATTTATATCAAAGATAAATACAGTCATTTCAGACTGCTCAGTTTTCCACATTGTGAATGACAAAAATGTCCCCAAAAATATATATAACTTATATACATATAGTTATATTATATAGTCATATTATATAACTTATATATATATCCACAGCTTCACACGTAGAAACAGATGTGCACTCGAACGTCATCCTATTCCAGGTAGTACAAATGGCAACTCTGGTCAGCTGCAGTAATTAATGTTCTCACAAACTTTCCCAGGTAACTTAAATATGGGTATTAACAATGTTTAAGTTAGCAAGAAAAATAGCAAATGGTGCAAACTGGTAGCATGAAGAGAGATTAGTAGTGTGCTTTCTGTGGATGAAGCATACTTGTTTTTACACATGAATGACTGAAAATGTCGTTAAGATAGAGCTTTTTGTTCATCACAGCAGGACATTCTCCACAAGGTTGTTGGCTAGAGTAGACCCTGCAAGAGGTGCGTAATGAATGCTACAGACAGTTGCATATTTACACTAAGGTGAGCATGAAGCATGATGTGGGAGTATGACAAATGTTGCCAATGGATCAACAGTTTTTCCGCATTAAATTTCATATAGCTTCTCATTCCATACTACATCACTTTTATTTAAAATGTAATCATGTACAGCTTTACCACCTCAGGTTCAAAATATGTTTAAATATATCAATTGGGGAAAAAAACACCAACTGAATAGATGGCATCTACTGTCCTGATAAAAGTTGCTTTCCCTCCAGTGAAAAAATAGAAAGTATAATTGTATTTATATAGAAGACTTGTCGACCTTTAATCAAATTTTCCTTGTAAGAAAATATTGGATCTCTCATGTGTACTCTCATATGCACACACTAACATTATGAGATATATGCAGTGATATGCAAACACACACAAGCACACACACACACAAATCAACACAAGAACATTGCTAAACTGGCTGAAATAAAAGTGGTTTAATTTTAGACTCATTGTGCATTTTCCATGTGCATGTGTGATAGTGTGTATTCCCAGGTCACATGTTAATTAAATAAATGTCTTGCCTCATAGCAGAAGTAGCTTGATGACAGATATTGGTTTATTCCTTCCCCTTTCGATCTTTTCTTTGTTTCCATGGTATTGTACTCTGGTAAAGTTTTCACACAACACTTTTTTTTCCCCACAATATTTGACATAATAATGTTAATGTAAATTTCACTGAGTTCATTTGGTTAAATATCCCTTTACATTTGCTAGATTGAGCAGAGTAACATTTCAAGCAGTATAAGATGATGGATTTATTGACCTCATTGGGACCTCATTGTGTCGAATGGCTTGGAACATCAGACTTATCCAGCTCTTGGCAAAGTATTGTTATCCTCTTAAATTCTTAATATTTTAATCTGTCTTCTAAAAAGAGAGATGTGAAGATTATTGGCTTGTTATCATTGTCAAGTGGCTTAACTGGCAAACACAGGTTGTACAGAAACATTTCGATGAAATGTCCCCTGAAATGCAAATAATTTATGGAAGGATGAAGGGAGAGCAAATGGAGCAGACAGGGACAAAAAGGAACCATCTGGAGATACAGCATCCGTTTAAACTGTAGTGTCATTTTCCAGTGACACTTGACTTGTGGGAACAATTTTCATCAGTCCCCTGTTTTTCAACAGTAGAACCCAGGGAGAGGAAGGGATTTCAGGGAATATTGGCTCTGGAAAAGATCTTGGTAGGAAGATGGTATTGGTGTAAACATATATGCAGTTATATAGTGCTTTTTTAGTGAAGCTGAGTACTCACAGCGCTTTACACTACGTGTCATTCAGCATTCACACACACACTGGTTGCACCAGTGGACACACCAGATGCAACTTGGGGTTCAGAGCCTTGCCCAAGGACTCTTTGACATGTGTTCTGGAGGAACATGGAGTTGAACCACTGACCCTCCAATCAGTGGGCAACTGTTCCTTCTCTCTGAGTCACAGATGCTGTTGTGATGACCCCATGCTACAGAGCTTGAGTAGCTGAACATTCCAAAGTAGTTGAATGTGTCCAGCATTTGGTCTATACCTGTTTATCTGACTTCAGAAATGTAAGTTTGCAAAAATAGTATTTGCTCTTCATAGAACAATGTTCATATATTCTTTTTAGGAGCAACACTATGAAAGAGGAGACAGAACTGAGATTGTGATTAGAAAGAAGATAAATCAGAGTCTTAAACAATTTTGTGGTTACACTCAGAGCCTATAAATCTAAAACCCCAGAGAAAGTTGAAGCTCTAGCAGATTTGAAGTGAATGGGGCTGAAAGACACTTTCTTGTGTTTCCACCATGGCACGCACCACCTGCTGCAGTGGTTGAGTGAACTCCAGCCTGAAAGACTGCTGAAATTATGAGAACAACGCAGTGCAGTCAGAGCAATTAAATTTTCATCTCTGATCTTTTTCAGTCAATTTTGCGCTGAGATGATATTAAAAAAACATCTAAAAAACTTACAAAAAAAAGGGGCAACATTGGCGATTTAGAGTTCATTTGTTGGTCTTAATTTTGGCTTCTTTGTGGGCTTTGACCAGTAAGGCACCTTTACATCAGACCACATAAACAGCAGGGGAGGTGAAATAAATATGTGAATTAGAGCATAAAGACTTTGATCTCAGGCTGTTTTACAACACATGGATGGATATAAATTTAAAAAGATAACTAGATTTGCTTTTCGTATAGGCTCAAAGTGGACGTGCAAAGACTCTAGCGAATACTGCTGCGGAACACACTTCTGTGGACGTAGTTTTCCTCATTCAAAATTAACTTCAGACCTTAGTTAAATTCAAACGCATCCACCCACTATACATGTAAGACAACAACCCCATGTAACTTCACATTGTGTGTATTTTCTATCTTGTTGGAGGCACTATGTCCCACTCATGTATGAATTGATAGAGAATCAACTTGGACTAAAACCAAACACAGAGCACATGGAGTTCCGCTTTGATTTCCAGAGCAGCTGTTGATAAGTGATTACCTAATTCGTCATCCGATACACTGCCTTTAAGCCCACATGAAAGATTGCACTGCACACAAGTCCAACATTTTCTGACACAAAAATAGCATGAATGCATGTCAGCCAGGAGACAGATTTTACACTCTTTCTCCTAAGTTGGATGCCAATAAGCCAAAGGTTCACAAACTTTTCGATAACCAAGTCTACGTAGCCAAGTTCATGGTCCTTGTTAGAGATGTTTTTGCTTGGAAAGTCAAAAATGATGCATTCATAAGCAAGAAAGACGTTGCAATGACAAGTTGAGGCAAGTCGTGAATTTAAATGGTCTTTAAGTTTTTAACAACAGTTCCTTAGTAACTTGTCAGGTAGATTGACTCAGACTAATGCAAAACTTAGCACAGCTCTGCTGTGAAAAGGAGACATTTCTCTGAGTTGAATCCTTTTTGCGAGTTTAATATCTTTCTTTATTGTCTTCTGTCTCATGCATTCACAGAGCGATGGGCCACTTAGTTCTGAGTGTTCCGTTTTCAAGCATGGCTCTCTCCTCCGTGAAGATTTCTCCTTTTTGTTCCAACACCTGCAAAGATTTCCCTTGAATGCGAATGTCAATTTTACTCCCCTTCTCCTCACTGAGTCTTTCATTTCATTTTTACAGTTTGATTGAACCTGAAAGGAGAGAGGTTTAAGATCCCTGTGGATGCAGTTTGTGACCTGCTTGGATTTTCTGACCAACTGAGGCATAGTTCTGAGCATGTACTGTATTTTCAAGAAACAACTGAAGACATATAGAAAAGAATCAGCAAAGATAATGAGTAAAATGACTGTTTGCGTCAAAAATAGAATCAAAGGCCAAAATGGATGAAGAGGTGTTACATTTTAATATAAGAAGGAGATGCTATCACTGCTGACATAATACAGAACGGACTAAAAAAATGGCGAAGGTTGAGGTGAGGCGGTTCTGAGTCCATGGAGTGTAAGCAACCAACGCCCCAAAAGTTATAACTGATTAATCTTCTTTCCAGTTGAACAGCTTTTGATGTACTCATTCATGGCAGTCTCTTGTTTTTTTGTGATTCATATTTTTCTGGTATACCCTTTAAAAGTTTAAGGCCAGATTGTTTTTTTCTCTGACATAGACCAAAGCTCTGTCTTTCAGCCCCTCATTCGCCTTAAAATCTTTGCCAAAATGTTTATTTCGCTTGAGTTATCAGCCCACTGTCACTTCCATTTGTGCTGCCTGCTTCAGACTCCCCTTCTGTGACAGTGATTTGCCCTGTTTGTTTATTTAGTTTCTTTTTCCTTGTAGTCCATGAGTTTTCCTGACTTAACCTTGCATTGTGTTGGCATTTTATCAGGAGAAATCAGGTTCAAGTCTTTGCCATTTTCAGTTGACTTGAAATGTGCAGAGATGCATGTGAGCGAGCTGCAACAGGGATTCATAGAACTTGTTTAAGCAGGTGTTTTTATGGCGTGTATTACTATTAAATGGACCCTAAATACACTTTGTGAATCATTTTGGGTCCCAGCTATCAGGAGATGATTTTGAATATGTGAGTTGGACCTCATGCAGCAATTTTCTCACTGAGCCAGAACCCCTTTTCCACATTGCTTTTCTCTTTGTGCATCATGTGCATGCGCATCATCACTCAGTTGCTCATTTGTGATTGTATAATCCCATGCGTGGGATATAGTCCCATATGTTGTCCATAGAAATTCTTGGGAGATAACGATACACTTCAATAAATATAGGGAAGAAATACAGCCAGTTAGGTTTTAATCCTCTTTTTAATGTTTGGAAAAACAAAGGTTTTAAATCACTTAGCAACATAAATTCAACCTGTATAGAGCATAAGTGGAATGGGCTGATTTACTGAAGGTATGCTTGAGATACAACGCCTCTGTGATTCGCAGCCCCTGCACTCACAGAGGTGCTCATTACGGAGGACAGTAATGAACTCATTACTGCCTGATGCACTACAAGATGCCAGTGTATCAGTACAAGAGTAACACTGTAGTTATACCTGAAGCAAGAGGTTAACAAGCGGACCTTATGAGGTAGCCCCACCACCATACTGTGGCCTCATCTCTAATAATGGTTTTATACTAATACAGGTTTAGATTTCTCATTTCAAACAGGTCTAGACATGTAAAAATTCTCCATGCCTACATCTTTTTTTGTAAACAATTAAGTGTAAAGTTATATTTCATGTGTTTATGTTTCTAATCTTATATCAGTTCCCTGTGAATGGTTACAGAAGTAGACTAACGCAAGTCTGCGTTATGAACAAAACATGATAGATTTTTTCTGGGGTTTGTTATCGATCGCTTGCATACATACATTTAGACAAACGTGTCAACCAACTGCTTTAAGCGGTCAGAAGTAGGAGAAACTCGGGCAGCTGAAGAAAATCTCCTGGTTTGGGGTGTACCCCATACTGTCAGTACCCTTGGTGCTCAATTCAACGTTCTTATTTCTTTGGAATAGAAAACCCCAGAGTTCCCAATATATCATGGGTGACGCAGGCAGAGTTTAACGAAAACTACCTTCTGGAACAGGCCCCAGGAGTACCGGGTACCAATTAGCAGGCAAAAGGTCAAAACGCAGACAAGCAGAAACAAGCAACCCAAACTTGGAGGAGTCAGCAACTTCACGTAAAAAAGGCAGTGAACTGGTTTAAGAGGTTCAAGGCAGACAGGAAATGAGGCACAGCTGGGAAGAGTTCAGGTGACTGCCAGGGGCAGCTTAAAAGAGGGAACCAGTTTATGCGAGGGGTGGGGCAGTCAGGTTAGGAACACAGAGAGATAAACATGAGATGGACACATGCAGAAAGGAAGGTCGGTGGAGATGAATGAGAGAAAATAGTGTGTGAAGTCATAGCTTGTAGATTGAGGCTAACACTTATGTGAAAATGTACCTCTATGCAAAGACGTTTCTTTCCTTTAATCAATTTTATGAGAGACTTTTTGTCATAGATTATGACTAAGTGATATTGCTGGGATGATTTAGATTTGATCACTCTTTTGGAGGCCAGAATCAGGGATGCTGTTGAACTGGTGGGCATTCCACTAAGTGAGATGGGTGATAAGGTACTATCTATTTGCCAAACTGGTCAGCAGATAAAGTATTTGAAATAACAACTTTTTCAGTGGAATAAGACATTATTCTCTGTAACAAATAGTGTACTTGTAGCACAGTACCTCAAAGCCCCGAAGGGCTGAGAGACCAGTTTGATTTTTTTTTCATGTGCTTAAAATCTGAGTGACCAGCATATTAATCTTCAGAGCTGTCACTCAAATGATGTGCAAAAAGAAAACACACAAATATGAGTAGAAAATCATTTTGGTGCAGAACAAAACAGGCTATTTGACAAGGAAAACAACTAAAAGAAAACGTGTAACTTTAGGATTGTGGAGAGTGGCTGTGGATCGATTCCTGTTGAGAGACCCTCTGGTCTTTTGATTCCAAGCTTCAGCTGATATGTGTACTAAAATATTTGTGGTGTGATGGAGGTTAAGATATTCCAGGTAGAAAAATGAAGTGAAAAAAGGTTTAATCAACAAAATGATTCAGAAAATATCTTTTAATGTGACATGGGTTAGAGATTGAAACACTGTGTATTCTCTGGAGAGATAAATCTTAATGTTCGGAGAGAGAAGATAATCAATTTCAGAAATGCACTCCACCACGAGCTCACAAATGCACACGCACACCTCATCATTCCCCGATTATCATAGTCCCCAGCCTGGCCCTTTAAAAAGCCCCGAGTCCAATAAGAACAGCCTGGGTGAAAATGGTCTTTGAACATAAGTGGACCGAGGAAGCATGTGCACCACTGAGCCTTTCAGCGAGCCAAAAAATGTGTGCACACGACACTTACACACATACACAGCAACAGGGTGGTAATGGAACAGAGGTGACTTCATTCCATCATTCCATACTAATCAAAGGCTTTCACTTCTGTTTCTTTTTTCACCCTCGCTGTATGTCTTTCATTCTTTGCTTTCACTGTTACTCGTACTTGACTTTTATAGGGACTTTCTTTAAGTACTCGAATTCTTATTTGTTCTCTCACACAGAGAGAATGGGGTGAGATTTACTACAATCAAAAGGTGAATAAAAAGTCAAACAAGGCTGCCTTTCTCTTTGTCCACCCACACAGTGTACCTATAATGACAACTATTTCAGTGGCTGATTCACAACAGAGGTCTTTAGTGCTTTTTGTCAAAGTTTTGCATTGGTTGACAAAATGAAAAGAAATTTAAACTTTATATATGGAGTTGCATGATCAGAATTTTTACTGCTTGTACTTGCAGTCACTTACAATTTGTTGTGCTGTTGGTAAAGTAACCCTTTAGTTATCTCTATAATTTCTACTGTTTTAGAGGACAAACACACCCTAAAGTTCCTTACAAGCATGTGGGTGACAGTTCCTCTAACTATATGCCAAAAATGTTGGCAGTTTATTATATGCCATATAAAATGTGACTTATTTAACAGATAAGTTTGAAAACTGATCACATTTGTCTGATTTTTAAAAATTGCTTGTACCTCACTGCCCTCTGTAAAGAACAGACAGAGCAGCACTTGTTCTACCCTGCTGGTTTTGTAGCAGTGGAAGTTTGGAATTGATGCGACATGCCATGTCAACGATGGCCACCTTTCACCTCAATACAATCAGCCAGCACTCCAGGTCATGCTTTTCTGATTTGAACATTGATGTTTTGGGTTTGAATGTGTGAGCTTTTTTCCCCCTGCTGCAACAGTTTTTCGCTGCTTACTGGCAAGGCAGAGACGCAGGTCCCAAAGTTATCTTGCGACCAGATGCAGACAGTTTCTCACACTGAGTTTAGGTCCACACTTCCACACCAGCCAGCTGCCCTCACCCTCCTCCAAAGGTCTTTTTGCTCCCCTCTCAGATGACTTATCCATGAGATATAACAATGTCCACACTCACTGCAGAAAGGAATAAGGACCAGGCAGTATTGGGATACTTGGAGAAAATGTCTATTAAAATGGGTCTTTTTGAAAGACCAGTTGGAGCTATTCATTTGAGAGTTTAGTTTCTTATTTCTGCACTGGTTAGGTGTTGATGCCAAGATAATTCCAAATCATGTTAAAAAGAAAGATAATAAATCACCGTTCTTCCAAAATATTTTGCAGTAACTATTATATGGCTCCAAGAATCCTTTTTAAAATAAGCAGAAAGCTGTGCTCTGGGACCTCATTTGTGTTACTTGCATTAGGACGAAATGGGGTCAGAATGAGTTGTAAGCCATTTATCCATTGTAAGATAGGCCAAGCAGCACTCCCGTACATAACTATGACCTATGCTTCAGAACAGTTTGTCAGTGGTTGGAATAAGAGATAATAATGTTGATTTGGTGCAAATTCAGAGCAATGTATCCTGCACAGGATATAAAAATATAGAGAAATGTTGGATGGACAAAATAGTCTAATAAAGACAGAATGAGGGAATGTGGTGAATGCACATCAGTACAGCGCTAAACCTTCTGTGGACATGATCTGGAGGGGGACAGAGATGTACAGATGGTATGCTGACTGTCTGCTAAAAACAGCTTTAAGGAGCCTTAAGCAGTGCATGATCCACTCATGGGCAAGAAAACTGTGAATATTCAAATACTCCCGTTTTAAAGTCACAATAGCAAGTAATTTGTCATGCACAACCATGATGCAAGGCTTTTTTCCCTTTGTATCTTCTGCCAAATCAGAGTGTGTAAAAAACACTGTATTACCTTGTGGTATATTGTACTATATGAGTGACTCAGAGGATTTTGTACTATATGAGTGACACAGAGGATAATAGGTAACTATGATTCAAGGCCACAAGTTAAAAATGTGTGTCTGTGCAATGCATTCACACATATTATTTCCCGATAATGACTCATATTACATATGCAAATTCACACAGACCTCCGAAATGATGGCAGCAGGACAAACTCCAGATTTTCTTTCTCAGCAAATAGTGCACCGATAAAGTCTCTTACAACAGCTTGGAGCAGATTTTTTTAAGAGCGCATGCAGGTCACTTTCATCAGGATACAATTGTTCTTTTCATTAAAAAGAGCAGAGATGAAAATTATACAGTGAGATTGTGTAATGTGTGAGGTTGCCTCTGATCCAAGACTGTTAATACAAAACTGATAAAGGAGTGTGGAGCCTTTTCTCAAGACTTAAGTAAATGCTCCAAATATGTGGAAAAAACTCATCAATACTTACAGACACAAACAAGGCTATCAAATAAAATATTATTAATCTTTTGCCTGTTTAGTTCAAACAAGGTGACATTTGAAATTACATTAAGGTGCTCACTCTTTGTTTGTATGCAGGTCTAGGCGAGAGGGTTATACACATGAAGAAGATGATGTTGTTTTTGAAGGACAATGACCGCAGCAGACAATAATAATCATATTTCAGAAAAGCCCCCGTCGTTGCACATTAACACACATTAGTTATGCACACATTCCCACACATGCCTCTACCCACCATTTACATTCAAGTTCTCTCTTAAACAAAACTGCTCTTCATTAAAGAACTCCTAACCCTCTACGCAAAGATAAAGGGTAATTACGTGGCTATCGCCTATTCAAACGTCTCATTTTTCTGAGCGCAGGGACAGTAGATAAGGCTGCTTAATTAACTTAAGTGCTTCTGTTCCATCACCTCTCATACAGTCACCCTCTAACTGCTGATGGGAGTGCAGAAGAGCCTCGATTATACAGCCATATTCAATCACCTCTATTGTCTCATCTGCTCAATTTAGCAGTAAAAGTTTAGAGTTCAGCTTTTCAACTGAACACTTTACTCTGTTGTGTGGAATATATCGAGGTCAAAGAGCATCTGAAAATCCTATTCAGAGCTTAAGTGGAGTTGGTTAAGGATATACAGTAAAAAAGTACTTGATTTTTAATGTGGTCATTTTCATCCACTAAAATCACAGTCTTTAAAAACTGTTTTCTGATTCCACCCCCAAATTTAACATACAATAACAGACTGCGTCTATTTAAGTAACTCAGCGCAGAGAATTTGAGAGCTACAAAGGCAGAGCTGTGTCAGCACTGACACTGGTGGCCCTGGCTGAGGAAGAAGTAAACTGCTTCAGACATTGTTTGAATCCTTAGCTCAGCTCCATAAGCAATTCTGATACACTCTGGTACTTTTAAATGAAAAAAAAATGTTTTTACTGTCCTGTCGGATGATTTCTGTCATATCTGAGAGGTATTTCATATTGTGGCTCCATCCAGAAACACCATTCAAACTACATCAACCCAGAAATGTGTTTCTGTCATCTGTCTAAATAATAACATAACTTCCACCATCTATCAATCCCAAATTCCAGAATGAATTTTTAATGTCAGTTAAACTCATGGTCATAGCTCAGATGTTTTCACCTTAGGTTGCAAAAGCTGGATAAACACAGCCGCTTTCATCATTTGAAATATTGTCTGTAGCCTGGCTCCTGCTGTTTTGGTCTAAAAGCCCTTTTTTTTTTTCTCCTGCTGCATTGTGTGAAGCTAAAATAATTGCCTACTGGCTCATCTTGACACTAACTGCTAAATAACACTAAATCAAATTCATTTTCTAAATCAAAGTGTTACATGCAAGCATCACTTGTTAAAGTAGTAGTGATTTGTTTATAGAACATTTGAATGGAGGGTGAGGCTCCTTGATGTCTGTTTCCATGTGTTGCAACTTGTGCCACTTGCCACATAATCTACGACATTGTCAAGTGAACCGAAAACAACATACAGGACAACGACAAAGTGTAAGAGACATAACTCTAACAGTATGCACACACTGAAGTACAGTTATTACTACTGTACCTCAATGTCCCACAGTCATTTTCAGCTCTTTTTCTCTGTACCTTTCTGGGAAATCTCTGAAAGAAGTCAAAGAAAATGAAGCCCGTCTGACATTCAGCCCCTGTGGATCACGTCTACAGGTAGAAGGCATGACATTACAGTAGGCACTACACACCGGAACGCACTAAGGCGAGATTATTGTACTCAGGTTCTGGTACCAAAAGAAGCCGACTTGCGTTTGTAGCTGCCCTCCCTTTTCACAATCTCACCTAATTAAATTTCTCACCCATATGAGGCCGTTTAAGTTTTCTTTTTTGTGAATTCAATTTTAATCTTTTCTAACCAGCTCCTTTGTGTAAAGCCTCCCTTTGTACTCTCTACGTTTCATATCGTCCTGTGCACTTTTAAGGAACAGGTGGGATGACAGATGCCGTTGCTCTGTTTTATTCATTCTGATTCAACTTGTCTTTTCTCCACCTCCCCCTGTCACCCCTCTTCTTTGCATCTTAATTCCTTATGCGCCTTCTGTCCTTCCATTATTCATTGTGCCACTCAAGGCTGTTCCTTCTTTCTTATGTCCTCCTCCCTCCCTCACTTGTTACTTTTCAGTTCAGATGAATGAAGTGCAGAAGCTCTCGTCACTCATATTCCAGACTTGCCTCCGTTACACTGCTCTCCTGCCCTCCCACTGTAACATTCGCCCTCCCTTAATTTTACTTTCATCTTTTTCCCAACACACCACCCATATCCCTCAACCCTCAAGTTTTTCTGGCACTGTTTCTGACCTAATTCATCTTCGCACAGCCTTTCCCCTGTCTCTTTATCCGACCCTCCATCTCCTCCCTACCAGCGATCATCTCATCCACCCACACTCATCCATCCATTAGATTGGGTGTGTTAATCTTTGTTTTCACATGTGTAAGCGAGCGTCTTAGAGTCTGAGTGTATCAAAGCGTGTGTGTTTTTCTCTCCAGGGCGAGATGTTCATCACGGCAGAAGTCAGAATAATGACGATTGTAATAAAGAGGAAAAGTCATAGATACTGATCAAACATCTTTCTGAGACAGCAGGGGCGTGTGGGGTGACTATGTATGCATAGAGACACTGACTCTTTCGCTCTATGCCTTAGTTTTCGCTTTATATTCCCCCAAAAAGACTGATATATCAGAGCAGTTGCCCTTTAAAGTTCCCCCGGAATTTGCAAAACATAAGAGTTTGCTAAATGTGTTTGGTTAATGCTGCTATTAATTGGAACTGCTCCAGGCTGTCCCCAGGCTACCGGCAAGTTCATATGAATGCTGTACTCTTCGTTTGCAACATATATGCATTCCACAACAGCTGACACTGGAACAAAGGGTATGAAATTGATGCTTTGTGGGGAGGTTACAGAGAAAAGGTACTCCAGCAGTTGCCATACAAAATGATAGCAATTAAAGAGCTTTCAGCATTGCAAATCGAATGAAACTCCAGGAATCCAACAAAAGAAGCAGAGGATACTGTACATTCTTTTGAGCAAAGAGCAACCAAAATCTGAGGAGATGGGCTGGAGTCATGCAAGGTAAGAATTCGAATATACTGTTTGCTTTGGGAAGATGACAGCTGTTGCTGTTAAAAAAAAGTTAATTTCAGATGCAAAGTAATCCGAAACATACCATCCAGACTCAGGAGAAACACTGAAAAAGCCACCTCAGACTCTAGTGGTAAACAGGAGAACAGAAAGGTGGCGAGTGATGGCACTGATGGCTGAGCAGGTGTGGGGCTGAGTTTGGGAGAGATGTCTGTGTGCATGCATGCTGGATAGAGTCTAGCCGATGGCTAGGTAAGATGGATTGCATATACTTGGATAGTGCGAGCAGTTAAAGTTGAGAGATATTGGAAGGCGGGAGGGTGATCTGGCTTGCAGATGCAGAAGCCTCTGAAGCACAGCTGTCACAGAAGAAAAAACAAGCTGGAATAAATTTGGGATAACGTCTGGCTGAGAGCGTAAGTACCACCAGAGGTAACGGTGATGTTTTACCACGGGAGCTCTAGATTTGGAACGGGTGGCCCTGCCTACGAGTACACATGAACACACATGACATACGCTGACACAGGAGAATTAGCTGAGACATGGTGGCAGGGTATCGCGTTAAAAAGAAAAGAAAAGAAAAGAAAAACAGAGGTTTTGGTCCAGAATGCGTCAGTGTTAGCTGTGTTGCCCTCAGGATCTTCTAGGTTTCTTTGTGTGACTGTTCTTTGGCAGCAGAGCTCCTGTCACTTTTACTGCCGCAGGAACAAAAGCAAAGTGCATGAGCACTGAGAAAGGGATGTCCACAGGGGTCCACTTACTGTAACACTGCCAAACAGGTTGAGCAGATGTTGACATAGAATGGAATAAATAACTGTGATTTTGTGTGCCCTGCATGAACATGGGATAATTTTATGTATTAAAAGAGTTTCTCTCTTTTTTACCATAACACAAACAAATAAAAACCCAAACATGCAAGCTTTATTCATCCCTGAGCTTCTCCCATAGAACTTCAGCTATAATTAAGTCTAAACTAAGCTATGAATCCCTTTTATACATGCTATTGTATCGTTTTCATAATCTGTTCCCTGAGTTGGTAATAAATAAGAAAAAGATTTAGAGTACTAAAAACATTTCAGAGATAAGCTTTAATTTTGGCGAAATTAAAATTGTTATAAACTATCATCATTCAGATTTATTTCCTTACCGGCTTAGTTTAAAATTCTCCCAAATACTTCCCAGAATATTCAACTAGCGTTATAACTTTTTAATTGTTTATAGGTTTTGCAGTGTGCAAACCTTTTTTAAACGGCCCAAGCTCTTTTCATACCTGATGCTAACATCAGTCCTGAGCAATCAAATACATTTTTTTACGAGCAAGAGAGCTGCCATAAATTAAGTGATTAAAATGTTATTGTTGGAGTCGGAATTCTGTTTGCATAAAAGCTCTCATATCATGTCTTGTAGCAAAATGTTTTAAAGGTATATGATTCTAGTTTCATTTAACAGCAAAGTGTATAATGAAATTAAATCAATGAATCTCCGCAGCCACTTACAGCAGAAACTGAACTTCATTACTTTTAAACAATGGAATATTCATTATGGTTTTGGACTACACTTGTTCTGCTGAATGTGACCTGATCAATATAGATGCAGATGTGTCACATCATGTACTGTATGTTCTGAGTTAAGACGGTAAAAATGTTCATAATTTTTCTTTTCTAGTTGTATCTATGTACCCTGAAAAAATATGTTTTTTTTTGGGTGTCACGAAACATCTTTTTTACTTCTCAAAAAGCCTGATTTACTGGACTTCATTGCAAACAAATGCATGAGCAATAACTCATTCATTCTCTTGCTTTTTGACCTGAGGTATCATAGGTGATGGTGTAAGTTAAAACCAAGTGGTGCATTCGGAAGCAGCAACAGGCTTCTTGGATTTGGTTGCCAAGGAGAATTTTTAGATAGAAGAGCCTTGGTCAAACCAGTAATGAAAGAGCAATTGAAGAACATCCAGTTCCTCTTTTCGTAAAAAGCTTTAGAACACAATGACAGTTATCGTTGTAATACACCAGTCCCATATGCTCTCTTAAATGGACGTTACATTGATAAAAATGTGTTTTCATACAGGTAATTTCTATGATGATATGCTGTTAAAAGATTCAACAAGAATTGAATAATTAAGCTGCAAATGCTCAACCCTCCATCACATGACAAAAACTCAAAATATACAACTCTGACACCATAAAAGCATCTTCAGCTGCCATTTCCTTAAATGGGCGGGTCACTCGAGTCTTTGTGATCGACAGACAGGCCACACAGAGGGAGGCAACAGTACATGTGCTCAGATTGACGGTTCAAACTGTACGCGTTCATGGGGCTTTCACTGTGTCTGACTGACAGGTAATGAACTCTGAAATTTGCCAAAAGGGAATAATTATGCAGGTATTCTAAATTTTCATGAAAATGTTCCAGTCTTATTTGCACAGAGATGGTTTTGGCACAAAAAGTTACAGAGCACACACTTTACTGTCAACCCTACAGGAGTCAGACTGACAGTAAAGTAGGCATAATTCATAATGGCATAATAGCTGGTCTGATTGTATGATTGGCAATCATATACCCAAGCCTTGTTTCCCTCCTGCAGGTTTACTGTAAGTTGACTAATCAAAACAGAAGCAATCATCAATGGTGAGAGGCTGAATAAGGAGCTACAAGTACCGAAATCAGTTGTTGAGCCATATGCCATTAGACAGCTCTGTTTATTGCATCTGCAGGAACAGGGAACAGCAGCAAAACATACTGAGACATGTTTTCTGCTTGAGCAGTTTATTCCACATCTGTTGGGTTTAGTTTTTTTTGCATTTAGGGTGTATCATGCTGTTATCCTGCTCTACAGTGGCTTTCTTCCTGCCTGATTGTGATGATTGAGGTTGCCATCAGTTTTATCCTCCTTGAAAGACGAAGTCCAAAGCCTCTCTTAATGGTGATGTGTCTGGATTGATGTGGTATTTTTGGGGTTTTTTTGTTAAAATTCGACCTTTGGAAATTCGTTACTGCATGGTTATTAAGGCCACTTTACAAAATTAGCCCCAAAATGCAAGATGTCCACCCACTCATTCCTAAAAACAAGAAAATGCTGTGCTTTTTTAAAATTCATTAGATATGTCATGTTTTATGTCAGAAAAATCGAAACAATGTGCATATGCAGACACTGTGCTAAAACAATGAAAAATGGCATTTAAAAAACCACAAACATCCTCCAACAACCTCTTACACTGATGCAGGTGTATGAATCATACCCTTGTTTAAACCCTTGAATACCAAACAGATTGGCGACATATGTTAACAGATAAATGAGAATCATAAAGAAATCTGATCTTAATAAAAGGCATACTTAAACTACATTTTTCAACAGATCAAAGCAATAAAAAACAACGCAAGTAATCTTTTCTTTCAATTTTGGCCCTTCACTTGTCACTCCAGGTTATAATACAACATGCTACACGTTTTATTTCTTTTTTAGTTATCAAGTACCAGGTTAGCTTTATATTCTGAGAACCTAGAAACAATAAAACATTCGTTAGCATTCATTATTGGTTTGATTTGGGCAATATCACTTTTCTCCTTCACACAACTTGTTACCTATCTTAATTGCAGTTGGAGCTACAGAGGACACGTCACACTGGGTTTAAATGACTCCCTAATGCAGCCTGAAATACTCTTTGCATGTCATTGCTGACCTCTTAATTGTTAAATCCAAAAGCTAATGCTTCTTCATAATTACAATTTCCACTGAGAGAGATCAGGAATGCTAATCTCTGTTTCAGACTATTTCCTATACTTGACTGTGTCTTTGTGATATTGAACTTAATGCTACTTCTGAACACAGCTTCAGTCACAGATTTTTTCAGTTGCTGTTCTGTTGTGACTTTGATCCATGTATCTTTCTCTAGATATTTCAGACTCTGGAGTTGGGAGTTTCTGATGTGCTCTTTGGTGACCCAAACCAACCAGCCCACTATCGATGTATATATGTGCATTCAATTCAGGCTGTTAAGCACAATTTTCTATTCTGCTCATTACACATATTTTCTGTAGCTCAACTTCTTTGTTTATTGAGTAATCCTTGTGGACACAATGCGTTCACATTAGGATGGCCTTAAATTACCACTGTGACGTCAGGTTCTTTGCATTTCATCCACGATCAGTCTGTTTTTATCATGCAGCCCTCATGTTATCTTCTTTGTGACTGTATATATGCTCATACATCTAGTCTGTTTTTCCTGTTATTTTTTCCTGAACTCCAAACAAAATATTTTATTTCCATTCACTTGGTCAGCCTCAGGCAGTAAGACTTCCCCACAAGGTTTCCTCTTTTTTTCTTTCTATTTCTATAGTTGCCTTTGTGTTCGTGCTGGATGTGTCAGGTTCTGGGTTCTGTGAGGTAATAAGGACAACAATTGAGTTGGATTTATCATGTGTGAAACGCTACAATCGTCTCTTGCAAAGTGCTTTTTACTCCAACTAAAGATATCTTCATTGATTTTAGAGAGATACACCAGTAGGGTATTTTTCCAGATGCAACAAAGTATGTTGCAGCTTTCAAATAAAGACAATTCTATTAACCCATGGATCTCAATAGACACACAAAGCATCTGCAGGGTGGTCGTGGCGGAAGCAAATGCAAATGTATATTCTTTCTACAAGACAATTTGCAGTGTGTTTTTTTAAGTGTGCTTTGCTTCATTTTTAAGATTAAACATGATCACTTTTTAGCTTGTAGCAAGAAAAATATGTCATGCAAACGTACAGACTGTAAAACCCAAAATTCTGCTCGTCTATTCTCTAACTCCTAGAAAAAAAGAGATTAAAGTAAAGAGCAAGCTAACTGAAAATTTAGTAGGACTAACGGCATGGAGGTGCAACCTGACAAGAACGATGACATTCATAGATGTGATGGAAACATAACAGTACAGAAGAATAAATCATTGCCATTATCCAACATAATAAAACATTACATAACAGTTCAATTATGATACATTGAATGGTTTGATTAAATGGTGTCATCTGGAACAGGTACCCTGCTGTGTTTATTCATTCATGTGGTGAACTCACATGTTGCCATGTAACCAAGGTAGTCCGCAAACCTGGAGGGCAGTAATGTAATTATACCATCACTGAATGAAGTATTTAAACCCTAACCACAATATGTTATTTAGTTCCCATAAGCTGTAACAGCCATTGCTGCTTATAGGCAGACCAGGTTCTGTTCTTGGAAATAGTTTGACAACATGACAAAGTGTAAAGTCTTAGGGGGCCATCTAACTAACTTTAAACATAATCTGTTTAAAGTTAGTTAGATGACACAGCTCATTTGTTTGATGATTTTCTGATCACATCAGATCAGTATTTTGAGTTATTATAAAATGCTCTGCCTACATTTTCAATATAAATATGTTTAGAACTCCACTGTAAATTGATGTTAACTATTAAAAAGTTTCTATTGAAAGATCTGAAATAGTTTGCAGTGAGGGTTTTGTGCCTAATGAACAGATGTGTCAAAATACAGGGGCTATGTGTTCACACATGCACACATACATTCAGCTTGTTTATTATCTTAGCCATCAACACTATCAATTTTTAGGAGATTTATCTGTTTTGATGTGTCTGGACAATTTCCAACATATGATACATTATAAAAACAACATGCTGTTGAATCAATAAGATAAATATCTGCAGCCGCTGAGCCTGTCTGCAGTATCGGCAAACCAATACATCTCATGTGCAACAGATTATGTTGAATTAACCTTGGTTTGTTTCATCAATAAGGACCTCTGGAGTGAACTACTATTAATAAAGAAATAAAAAAATAAAACCTAGGCTTGATTTATTTCTCTGCGTACCCCCTTATGTACTGTGGGAAACGATAAAGCTTTGATGGAAGAGAAAGGTCAGATTGTATCAGAGATGGACCACAGTGATTAAGTCTATATATATATATATGGACATCTAAATACTCACAACATCCTCTCTTCGTTTAAAGGAAAAGAGCCAGCAAGGAAGGTGGGAGTGCTCATAAAATGTGTTTTTAGTGTCCTTTTGATATTAAAGGGTTGCTCGATTTCACACAGTGCGTCATAAATCTTTTGGGTTGCTGACACACTACTCGCCCATGAGACTTGCTCTCTTAGTCAAATACTGTATTTTTCCTTTCTTCAGGTTGAAAAATGTTCTGTACCAGCTCACTGGAAAGCAATTTAGAGGCAAACCTGACCTGAAACCTTCCATATCCTCGCAAATCAGTGCATGAAAGGTTTGTGTTGTCTTCTGTTTGAACTGTGCAAGTAGGAATCCTATTTTATCTGCGCAATTAGAATCTGCCATCAACTGGTTTTGGAGAAATTTATATCTATGGGCAGAGCCTGTCAAATATTTAATACTGTTTTCTGACCACTGTTTCCATCACAGTGATGACCCTTCACACACACAGACACACACACACGTACACATACGTATACACACATCCACGCACTTTGACCAGCCCAGAGAAGATTGCTTTTCCTTTTCTGTGGAGATCAATGAGAGTACTCCATTGCTCAATTTTATGCCCACACCTTCCCAACAATTTCAGATGCACACACACACACCTCTCCCACCTGTGGATGATGGTGCAGGACGGGTGGCGTCTCTTGTGATTGTGTGCAGCAGGGAGGATTGGAAATATTCTATTGCCCCCCTCTGGTGACAACAGACACAGAGAAGATAAATTCCATATTTTTCTCGACACACAGATATCCCCCAGTACTTCTTCTGACTCTCCATATCAAACAGTTCTTTGCCCTTTCCACTGATTGCAAAGCGGGTCGTTTGGTTTCTCTGAAGTCTCTGCAGGTCACTGTTGAGTCTTGGGTGTGTGTCTTTGCATGTGTGTGTGTGTGTCAGAAGCAGTGAACCAGAGTAATGGGTTTGTTCAGCCGTCCGTTGCTGTTGTTTTGTCGTTGAATGATCCACCAAACTGGTCAGCATCACCAAATATACATGCAAAACGAAGTCAGGTAAGAGGTCTATGTGGAAAGATATTTATAGAATTCTCTTGTGGAAATGACCTAAACAAACCATCTAAATGTTGAATATTTGTGCTCAAACAGAAAAAGTCGGCAGAAACCTTAAAAGAGGAAGAGATGTTCTTGTGAAAATGAAGAAAAATGAAGAAATAGAGGCAGCAGGGCTGTAAAAAAGGTTTTCTTTGGAAACAGTCAACTGAGTTACTTGTCTGCTAGTCTTGCTTAATTTTTTTCAAAGCACCAAATCCTCATCATCGTGCCATAAAAGCAGTTCTTAGGCTTAGCCCACACCTACGCTGGTATTTCTGAAAGCAGAGTCCTTCCCACCTTTGTCTAATATGAAAAAAATCCCCATTACACAGCCCTCTTTAAAGATAAGAACAACACAACAAAACATGTTTTACATAAATTCTCTCTAGCTGAACATTATAAATGCATTAGTGTAGATTCATGTAGCATAAACTGTGTTTTTAGTCGAATCATTTATCAAGTATGAGGGGGATGATGATTGGGTGGGGGGGGGGGGGGGTGTTTCCAAATGGGGGTTTCTCCCCTTTTGTTTTTTTCTATTAAAAAATAAAACGTGTGTGTGTGTGTGTGTATGTTAGTAGGAGAGGCTTGTCAAGAATTCAACAAAAAATGAATATGTTTGGGAAAAAGTTGACAAGATCGGAACGCAATTTATATTTTCAACAGATTTGTGCCGCTGTTTCAACACAGGGGATCACCTACTTATAATAATTACTATAATTTCAGAGGGGAATTACTTTCCACTTGGACTCTGTGCATCCTGCTGGCTTTAGTTCATATAGATTACAGACAAAAAACTAAAATAGTTTTGTTCTGACTGAGGGCTATCTTTCATTATCCTTCACACTCTCGATGAAAGGTTCCTTGCCAAAGGCAACATGCCACTCTAATGAATCTCCTTTCTCTCAGTTTCCGGGCATCTGGTGCCTGACACACTCATATTAGATAAGGCCAAGACCAATCAATGCGTGCCGGTGACAATGCAGAGAGACAGCCATTCACACTTGTACTGACACCTTTCGGCAATTTAGAGTCTCCAGTTGACCTGACCACCTGACTTTGGACTGCCAGAGGTTCCAAGTCCATATCACACAAATTATGTACCAATGCAACCAATCCAAGTCTAGAGCTCTGCAATTACATTTCCCGTTTGTAGATCAAACCTCTTAATTACCACGATGCAGTGTTAAACTGTAAATTGATGGTTTGTGTACCAAAATGTGATCAGGGCTTGGAGCTTTTTTTCTATACCTTTGTTTCTCTTCTAAGACTATAAAACTCTGCTGAGATTAATCTGTGTTTGATTTCAGTCCAGGAGATGTTGATAGAAGGTGTGGTGCTCCTCTTCACTTCTAGTTGTCAATGAGAAGCTAAATGCTGCCACTTTTTGTTTTTGCTCAGTTATGAGAAGTTGGAATAAGGTGTGCGAAGCTTTTCCTCTTAATAAAACTGCCTACTGCGGTAAAAGAAAAAAGACACACTACATTAGTGTAGAGTACACATAAAGAGTAGATCTGTGGCACGGAAAGATTAGCTGCAGAAATGAGCTGCAGGTTCAGGTGACAGTTGTCTGGCCTCTTCACTCTGTTTTCCGTAATTCAAGTATGACAGACTCATCTTTATGATGCGCAGCTTCAGATGCACTGGCTATGATTTTCTTTATTTGGAGGAAGACATGCAGATCAGCTCTGACTGGGAATCAAAATGAGAACGTTCTGCTTTCTGCATCAGCCTCTCTGAGTTGGCTATTGGGTCATCTGATGCTTGTGCTTATCTGAATTCCAACTTCAGCTTGAGTTGTATGAATGGGGTATGGCACCAATAAAAAATTTACAAACACATACTGAGTTCTAGAGGAAACTGATTGTGATGGGAAGAGAGGGGTGCCTAGCAACCCTTTCTTATCATACACTGTCTTGATAGCCATAGCCATCTTATTGACTCTGATAGCAACACATTCATTCACTCTACACAACAGCTCATTTGACCCAGAGTGCCTCTCATCAGTCACAAGACTGCCTCCGTAATGATACCCAGTCAATGGGGAGTAACTTGACAAAACAAGTATAATGCCAGATAATCAGTAATAGGATTTTCTCATTGTCTGTGGTAGTAAATGACATTTGAGAAGAAGCTTCTGGATAATTGTGTTTGTGATATGAAGTGCAAAGCGACATTACTAAGATACTGATATTTGAATTAATTCAAATTTCATCCAAGGTAAAAATGTTGAGATGTGTTGTAGTATTGTTCTGCTGGCGATAAAAGTGCAATTGATTTACATCACATATATAAAAGGCCTCATCACAAATTAGCCAGTGCTTTATGCATGGCCTTTTTTAAGAATATCTGGTTATATCGTTTGAGAGCAAGAGGGAAAAACAATAGTGTGTTGTGTTTGCCGTGCAGCCTTTTCTTCCTGGTGTGTGTGGGCTTGGGTGTGAGTCAGCGTGCACACTTGTCTGAAGAGGTGTTGTCTTTTACTTGTTTTTTGATGTAGATGAGTAGGTGTTACATTAAAGACATTCCCTGCTTCACTCAGTCTGTCTTTGAGCTCCACTCAAACATGTCACAACACATTATATCACTGCCTCCCTTGTGTGTGTGTGTGTCTGTGTGTGCGTGAGGTTGAAACGGAGTAAGGCCTTCCTCTCTGGAAACACACCAAAAAAAGACAAGCACAAACCATGCATTTTTAAATTTCCTATGCTCCAAAGACATGCGGGTGGAGTTTGTAAAAATACTACACTTCTTGAAATACTCAGAGATTAATATGACAGATTTGTGCTGTCTACAGTGACAGACAAGTGGCCTGAATCCAAATTACATCTGAAGAGCATTTCAGGCTAGAAAATTACATTCAAATATTTCTTCACTTTGCTTGAAGAAATCAAACACCTAAAATCACCATGACTGCTAATACGGCTTGCCTGAAGCTCAATCAGTCAGCCTGGGGATGCAGTCCTGGAGTCTCACCATAAAGACAAAGTTTGTCGACTGTTCAAGGTGACCTGCCTCATTTTCAACACACAAAAGCTGGTTTTCCACAGACTTAAAAAACTCAACGGCATGGCCAAAGGGGTTATAGCTCGTTGGCCTTAAAATTTCTGACGTGCACAGTATTTCCCTTTTCAATGCTTTAAACAAAATATGTACGCTTGAACAAATCTTAGTGACAACACTAAGGAGCAGTGACAAATGTACGCCGACAGACATACCATGATGGCAAAAATAAGCACAGATCTAGAACGGATGCTTAAATTTGGTTTGCCAGCCCTGGGCTGTGAAAGATTGACCTTTTTTCATGGAAGTTATGGCTCATTTTTTGGATTAGACTTTTCTCTATAGGGATCACCACAAATGACCTTGTTAATGTGTTGGAGTCTGAATATACTGAATTTCTTCATTGAAATATAGCATTTATCTATTAACGCAAACTGTCAGTAAGTTAGAATATGAGTATTTTTACCTCAACACTTAGAGATCATTGCTCTCATTCATTCTGGTGTATGTAATTAAATTTTCTCTGGTCCATTTGCAAGCTTAGATGGACACAGTTTGAATCTGAACTTATGTTCAACTTCAAATCGTTGTTATGGTTTCATACTTTTGTGACTGGACTGTCCAGGGTTGACCCCACCTCTCGCCCCATGTGAGCTGGGATGAGCTCTATAGTTTGACAAATATCTCCCAAACAGACTCAGCTGTTGAAATGATATCTATCACTCATTCAGCGGACTCTTTTGCTTCACGTTGGCTCAACGGACCTGACCTCAGACTCTGGTACTGTTCTTTCTGAGCTCAGTCAGCTGGTGTATAAACTGCTGTTAGTCTGTGTAGCTACACACAGTTAGACCACTATTTGTGAGGCAGGGAACAGTACAAATCCTCAATGATGGATGGCAGCTGTAAATTCAGCAGGGGAAACATTTACATGCAAATAATAGCATCTGTCATGGGAGCACTCACGCATGAGATGCACAAACACACACATCTATGCAAACCTGATACGACGCACAGAAACCAACGTAAAAACACACAGGGGGGAATGTGAAAGTGCGCACACGTGCACACAGCAGCCGTAATGAGATGATGTATGAGAGCTTTTAAGCCCTGTCCAGAGCCTCCTTTTCTTCACTCTCTACTGATCTGTTTGCAGAGTTGTGTGATTCTCTTTTACTGGCTCTATTCTCCCCGAGAGCTGCTTCTGTCCATTCTGAGATTTGCATGTCTGAATTCATTACTGATACAGACCAAAATCCAAATTTGACCACATTTTGATACAGTTGCCATCAATAGGATATAGAAACTATCTCAATCTGACTTTGTCATTCCAGCTTTGATACAGTTCATACCTGAGTGTGTATCCCATTGTATTGTATTAATTACTTGTTCATCAGCAGTTTTAATTGACGAATGTAATTATGCTGCTTTATTTAATTGATTTAAGTTTTCTTAATGTTTCTTCAAGTATCTGAAACACAAAGCACTGTCAATATTAAGCAAATTCAAAGCTAGTAGATGTGACTTCCCCTTGCCAAATCAGGTGGTTTGTTATACAACATCATCCCAACAATTATCCTTGAAATAATAATTGACCGGAGGAACGTTTGTCCATTATCAACCAATAATATCAAGGGCCTTGCCAAAATCGGTTGGACCACACAAATTAAAAGATTGAAATGTTTCTTTGCTCATATTTTTGCTGACAGGAGAAACTCCAGATGTGATGTAGTCTTAAAGCAACTACACAAACAACATCCCTTAGCCATGTTGTTTTTTACTGTAACCCGGCCTGAATTCTATGAGGGTCCCGTGGTTGCCAGTACAGGATGCTAAAACTCCTGAATCATCATGCCTTAAACATCTCTGGAGCCTTGCAGAGAGATTCCATCTTGTTAATATAAAGAATGTGACTGCTACGCTATATAACACAAGAGGAAGGAGACAGGAGACAGTAGACGGGACAGCTAGTACGACTGTTGCCAGGAAACGCTGATGCAGGCTGACGGTGCGCGATCAAGACCTGTCCCATCTGGAGGTGGGATGTTTAAATTCTGAAAAAGCTCAAACTGCTACTTCACTTTGTGTCAGCAGCAGAGGGGGTAGGGGAGGCCACTCTTATCTACCATGGTTGGTGATTCATATTAGGAATCAGGTTTGTTTGATCTTGAGACAGGTTGTTGAGAGAAATTGCACGTGATGTACGGTTGCCTTGGCAATCACAGAGAATTTCCATTGCCTATTCAATTCATTGTTTGGTCTGACATTGTCCTCTTTGAGGGAGTGGGGGATTTAACAAGTCTTGTCTTTACCCAGTAAAGCTGCTGCATTTTGTTAACATTTGCGATTGCTGAACATCGATTATATTTTTGACCATCTGCATATATTTAAGGAAAAGCAAGCTGCACTTTGTCAGATTTTTTACGGTATCTGTATCAGAGAGGTGATTTTAAGATTAGACCATGATATGCACTAAATTTCCGGGCTTCAACAGTTGCGTCAACAAATCTCCTTTTGTTAACATTCATTTTTATTCTGCATCTTAAACCCAATTATCTCAATCTGTCTCGTTGTAGTTACATCAGCTCCCACCCCAAAACATGTTTTGCACCCTTGGCTGGGATATCATCAGTTGTGTTATGTAATAATGATGAGATATGACAGCATGGGATGGACAAAATGCCTATAAACCTGCAAAAACAGATTCAGTGAGTAGTTTTATGGAAATTTTTATGAAGACATGATACTGTTATCTAAATAAGGTCAGTCATCAAATCTGTGTGCGATCCTACCATAAAGCCCCTTATCCATTTGCACATACATGCAATCACAAATTAACCAGCATATATATGCAAATACACTCAGAGTGTTAATACTAATGTTCTAATAATTCTTTGGTGGATCAGTCTGCTATGGTTGGAGCACACAACTACCAGTCACATTTTGTGAATAAACCTCTCAGAGTACAAGCTTTTCTTTCAGCCTTGGCTAAAGAGATATTTCAGGGTCTTTTGTCTTTGTCTCGGTATTTAGATTTGCCATGCGCATGTACGCACACACAACTTTTTCCGTGTTATCAAAACTTCCTCGTACACACACATCCAGTAACCTTCTGTCAATTAGATCTCTTCCAATCCTGCACTGTATCATTCCAGTCAATGCTTTCTCCTCTTCTTCTCTGCTTTGCATATAAATGGCAAAACATGGTTGCATGATGTCTGTCAAAGCACAGAGCTCAAACTCTGGAAAAAGACACAGACCATAGAGCAACAGAGCATAAAAAGACTACAAGACTCACAATGAGTGCCCATGAATGCAAACTATATTTGTAGGACATTGAAAGTGGAGATTGTGTGATTTTTAATGAAGGACCTGTAAAAAAACATCTAACAGAGGCATATGAACAATTACTGATTAAGAGTCTGCCTTGTCTGCTTCAATACAGCAATCAAATGACCAATAATTCCTCTTTTCACAGATTTTTTTCGGGAAAATAAAGGACTACTTTGAAGTAATCATATAATTCCTCCCACAAAAGGAGCAACAATAGAAGCCTAATAATGTTACAAAGGTGGTCTTTACTGGGAGTAAAGGTGAAAGGGTCTAATGACCAGTTTCCATAAATGGAATGCATTGTCATTGGAGAAAAGCTTTCCATCTGTGTCTTGACACAGCATCCATACTTCAAAGCAATGCAGTATTTTTTTTGTTTTTTTAACTAGTTCCGTGTTGCAAGAGTTATTTCACTTTGTGAAATCTGTAGTCAAGACTGTAATTGGCCTTTTGATGTCACGTTTCAGAAATCCCGTTTTCAAGTGCATTAATGAAGCTCTGATGAAAGTGACTATGCTTTGGATCAAGATCAAAGACTTAGAGCAGGTAAGGTTAAAAACTGTTAAGAATTAAATGAAAGGAAAAAAAAGAGCAGTCAGATGTAAGAGTTTCTAATCACGTCAGAGTGACGAAGGTGATGCTTGCTGGTACTTTTAATCTCGCAAAATGAAATCAATTTGTATATTTTAAGTTTTTGTTTACTTTCTGAATAACACAAGATGTAAGTCACTTTTCAGATATATCCATCCATCCATTGTCCACCGCTTATCCGGGGTCGGGTCGTGGGGGCAGCAGCCGAAGCAGGGAAACCCAGACTTCCCTCTCCAACTTCTGCCAGCTCCACCGGAGGGATCCCAAGACGTGAGACATAGTCCCTCCAGCGTGTTCTGGGTATTCTTCTGGACCTTCTCCCGTTGGGACGTTCCCGGAACACCTCACAAGGGGGGCGACCAGGAGTCGCGGTTCTACTCTGAGCCCCTCCCGGCGGGCCGAGCTTCTCACCCTATCTCTGAGGGAGAGCCCAGCCAACTAAAGAGGACTAAATTTGACCTCTTAGGTAAAAGAAAATACTGAAAAGACTAAAGGATGAGGTACTGTCATTAAGTTTTATTCTACCACCAGATCATATAGTGTTTTCTTTTTTGGGGGGGGTGGGATTTGTCTCCCATTGAAGTGTGCTGTTAGTTTCTAATGTTAAATATATCTAAATGCCCATGGGTTCATAAGCATAAAAGCAGAGCTTCTCACTCCAAGACGTCGAAGTATTAAGAGCCTTTGTGGTGGAGATAAGAACGCACAAACACTTGCACAAACATTGAGCATCAATAATTAAGTGTCTGATCAGAGAAAATTGAGAGAATAATCTTGCTGCTATTTACTGTTGACAGAGTTGTGAACATGAAAGCCAAGTTTTTCACATACACATATACACACAAACACTGAGGGAGAGTAAGAAAATGTTTTCTTGTTTTTTGGCTTTCACCCTCTAATTTTCTCCCTTTTTTTCCTGACTCATCAACAATTCTGTCAGAAGTTTTCTTTGAAGACTTTGGCTGAGTTCCATGCTCCCTTGTCCTGCTTTTGTTGATATTTTTCTTTCTAAATGTTAATTTGATGCTTGTGTGTGTGCTTTTGCATGTGTGCGGTTAGTTGGGTGTTCATGTTGTGTTTGCTTGTACAGCCTGAAGCAGCCTGCCAACAGTAATCACTATGCTCTTGCACTAATGAACTCATTTAAACACAAACGGAGACAAACAGGGGTTCTGTGAGCTGACATGTCAACGGTGAACTGTGATGCGCTGGATACTTGAAGAATGCACCGACAGCCTGACATGAATCAGTTCTCTACGTCCGGTCGTGCAAAATGGCGGTTCAAAAGGAAAAGAAAGAAAAAATAACTTCCTTGCACATCCACCCACAAACAAATTAAACAAATTGATATTAATCATAAAATCCATTTTTTACTATTTACAGTGTTGAATGATAACAAGTTTCATCATATTTAAAACTGAGTTTATACCAGTTTAAAATTGTTCAGGCAATTGAAGTATGTTGTTGCGACCATCTTTACCTTTTTAGTTTTAAAATTTAATTCAGGGAGTTAGATTGTTTGTTTCCAAATTCACCTGTTTTGGGGGATTTGCAACAAATAAATGCTAAATGCATTTAGCTTCAAGCTATGTCAGTGATAGTCCCACACTTTGGAAAAAGAACTGCAGCCCACTGTCCAACAAACTTCACTTTTTTTTTTTTGTTGGTGTCAGATGGTTTGGAGTGGACTACAAGGTTTTGTAACAGTAAGCAGGAAAGTTCCCGTTTTGAAATAAAATGATTGTAGGCATGAATGTGTGTAGATGGAGTGACAGACTGGCCGGCTGTTCAGTGTGTGTCCAGTCTCTCGCCTAACGGCAGCTGGGAGAGGCTCCAGTCGACCCCATCCACGTGGCCCTGAATTGGATGAAGTGGGTATAGAAATTGGACAGAGTGACAGTTTGACGTTGAGGTCATCGCATTTGCTGAGAAACTGAAACGTTGCACTGAAAGAGTTTTTATTTTTATTGTTTTTTATTTGTCTCCCTCTGACACACTGGTTCCTGATTCAGGTATGTGTGGAGCATTTTTCTCATATACTGTTACTTTTATATGTTCTCCTGTGGAGAAAAACAAACAACACAACGTGTGTGTTATGATTTCATAAACTTTCCCCAGCATGGTTTATGGAATTATGGAAAGAATTCGTTTAACCCTGAACACATGTTGCATCACAGTGCTGTCTCTATAACTGCTCACCATTATCCTTTGATGGTGCTGTTTAAAATATGAAAAA
This sequence comes from Menidia menidia, assembly GCA_907169785.1. NCBI lineage: Eukaryota > Metazoa > Chordata > Actinopteri > Atheriniformes > Atherinopsidae > Menidia > Menidia menidia. The sequence goes on along the minus strand of CAJRST010013335.1, from coordinate 4,487,439 downwards.
ACATTGATGCAGTCATTTGTGAAGAATTTAGATTCATAAATAATATAAAACACAATAAAACTATGAGATACAGAAGTAAAACCAATAACTTGGAGTTACTTCTTTAGCTCCACATAAATCACCGGCCGAGCCCTCTGCTGCTCTGCTCTGTTAGGGGACAAACCAAACACTAATTCTGTGGCATGTCTTGTGCATTATATCATGCAACAATACTTTTTACAAGACACTTGGAAAGAGAAACCTTTCACCTGGGTGTGATTTAAAATACAGTGGACTTGAAAGTGGTGATTACTGTGATTTCCCTAATTTCCTTATGAGAAGTATTTGATATTGTTGATGCTCGCATCTTCTCTGTATTTTTTACAAAGGGGTGAGCCTGACACCCTCTGAAAGTTCTGATTGTATAATTGAAGTTGAACTGGTTGTAATGCAATCCACCTGGAGGTTTTTATTTTTTATTTTCTCGATCTGGTGCCATGTGTTTTGGGACATGTTGTTAGCATTGACTTCAAATTTGAGCCTAATTCAAAAACATCAATAAATGAACATACATACATAAGTCTTAGTATCATTATCTTACATGTTTTATTTGTTTTATTTCCAATTAATTTGTGGGTTTCAATCATTTGGAACATTTTACTCTGTGGCCCAAAATGTACTGTGAGCAGATTGTGCTCGGTCCTCTTCAAAACACATTTACACTTTGGAGCTAATCTCAGCCCAAAATGTGGTCCAGAATCCATTCCTCTAAACAAGCTGAGAGCAAAGAGCAAAAAAAGCCACATCAGATAGCCTGGCTAAACAATAAGTAATGGAATGATGAGTTGCTTCTGGAGGAAAGGTCTGCTTTCAAATCATTTCAGTGATGTATTCACACAATGCCCTAGCAGCCATCCATCACTCAGATTTATGATGCCAAACAGCGATGACCCACTGCCGCTCCGCCGCTGCCACAATCTGTTGAGAAAGTTTCTTTGTTGTAAATCTTTTGGCAGGTTTTATGCCAAAGTCTGAATAAAAACTTCACATTTCAGCTGAGTTGACAATTGCCATTGAAGTGCCCAGAACTTGTAATGGTCATTTTTATGGTCAGGTTATCGTTGGCAAGTGAATGTGTGACAGCTAACAATGCGAAAGACTGTTGTGGTTTGCAAACGATAATGTAGTGAAAGCTTTCCCTTGATTCATTTTGAAGGAATGACTTTAATTGTCTTTAAACAGCTTCTCTCTGCCTTTTAAATGTTAGAATTACGAATTAAAAATTAAAAGCTGAATTAATCAGCTAAACGAACCAATAACTGCATGTTTTTCCCTGTTTTGTCTGATGCCAATATGTTAAGATAAATCTTTTTTTTAAAGATCGAACAACTGTTAAGCCTGCAAGTCACATGTTATGTTACTTTGAAAAACAGTAAACAGGAAGTTTGCATTATCTATGATAGTGTAATGACTCTTGAATTTGTCATAATTTTATACATACACATTAATACAAATAAAAATACCAAAATATCAAGATATTCAGGTGACATACTCAACTTCACTCAACAGAGGTTTCTCATTTGTAATTTTTTATTTTTTTCCTTGAGTACAAAACACTACAAAAGTTCTCTGGACCTTGATTCACATTTTCAGTCACCGCTGGAAAATAATGTACAGTCAAAATGGCTTCAAAATATAGATAACAACCAATTATCTTCATACATTCATGGTACAAATAATGAATAAAGCCATAAAGATTGATTAAAGTTTCCTAATTATTAGATGTCAGTGAGATTGTATCACACACTCTTTTTTATGACTGTGAGAAATCACCAACACATCCTCTTGAGTTAATACAAAAAAAGTTCACCATCCTTTAAGTGACCTTTAGCTACTTTGTAGATACAAGACAGACATATACACAATCCTTGGAATTGTTTGATTTTTACAATCTTATGAACATAATCACACATGCTAAAATAAGGAATTAGACTGGGGAAAGAAATTAATTAAATCTAAAATACCATTTCTTCTCAGAATCCATTAACCATTTAATGAGGCTTTTTTTTTTTTAGAAAACACTAAAATGAAAAGGCAAATGTAAGAAACGTTCAGCATCAGATAAATTAGATTAAATTACTCCTGAGTGGTTTTCATTGAATGTTCATTAACAGTCAAAAATAAAACTCAAGATATTGCCAGAATTATGAGCTACTATCTCATGAACATGTTTTTGGGTGTGCTGATGGTCAGAGAAAAAAACCTGATATAAATCTGCCGATGCATCTACGCGGTGTTTAAGAGGCTTTTGCAAATATTTGATGCATTAATTTTGCAGTCAGGAGACGGAGGACTATATTAGGGATTTTGCTAACTGAGCTGGTTTATATGTTGCATAAGTCACAGGTCTTAATTCCTGTTGTCTCAGTTTTCTAAGGTGTTCACCCTCCAGAGATGTTTATGTGTGGTCTTGTTGGTGACAGATACGAAATCCAGACATGTGGGTCGGGGTTGGGTGTGTTGTGGTTAGCCCTGGTTTGGACATTGGCATTGTATGTGCTCAGTCATGCAGAAAGTCTAAAGCTGATGCAGAGCAGACAAGAGAAAGAGGTCATGTGTGTGTTTTAATTAGTGTGAGAGAAGGCAATGCACACAATGAGATTTCCCACATTGTCATTTAAGTTGAATATTAGGCTGTCAGAAATGAAGAATTGGCAGAAGAAAAAAGAAAAACAGATTACTTTTAGCGCTCAAAAATGATATATTGCCAGATTCTGAATTACATTAACAGGACAAAACACACACCCACATAAACAGAAGGACACACAAGCAGAAAAACAGCTAATATAATTTGCTTTGTGCCAGTATACGCGAAATTAATTTGCAATGATAATACATTTAGGTGGGCACCAGTTCTGAAATTCATGCCACCTTTCAGATACGTGGTGTATTTCATGAATCTTAGGCAGCTGAATATATATATATGTATCTATACAAATATGATTGTACAGATATTTTTTTCTGAAAATGGATAAGAATAGAATTTGTGAATTAAGACAGCCCTGCCTGACTCTACCCCTCACCAGAAAGAAGGCTCATTTTGTGATGGCAATGCAAATCATCTTGTCTGTCTTGCAAAAAACTATGTTTAGTAAATGATCAGATGTACCAGGGTCAGATTTGTCTTTCTAGTCTGGATTATAGAGCAGGTTTAGGGGCCATGAATAGCTCTTTAAGAATACTAAATAAGTATCACCCAACTCGTGGTCCACAATACAAAGGACAATCCTTTGGACACAGCAACTTTAAAGTTGAACAAAATACAAAGTCGCAATGTTTCTCATTTCTTAAAAATGCTCTTTTTTTATCAACTCAACATTGTGAAGCTTGTCTCACCATGGAAGAAATTTTGATGGGTATTTGTGGCCATTTGTGGCCATTTGCAGAAAATGACTGGTAAGACGTTCCCAGAACAAACAATTTTGCATAGTAGAAAACCTAACCTGGGGAAAGAGCATGAAAAAAATAATGAAAGACATACATAACGCACCTGCCACCAGCTATTCACCGGGTGTAACTAACTTTACTTTTTGCTTTTGTAAATTCTCAAAATGTCACTTCTCTTATGTTTTGATCCATCAACTGGAATTTTCTTCTCAAAATAGCTCATTTACACATATAAAGTCTCATTGAATAACAACAATCACACCATCACATAATACAGTTTGATCATGCAGTTGAAAATGTTATATTTCAGTAAGCATGACGTGATTTGTCTTTTTCATCAGTTTTACATTATCAGAATTTTGAAATATTTATCACTAGTACGGTATTGATTAAGCAGAATAAAGAAACATGAGAAATCCATGCCTTGGTCTCAACAGGCTGGAGGGTTATACTGGTGTCAGTATGTGATTTACAGCAGCTTTCCGGAAAACAAAGTAATCAAGCCGTGCTGTAGCTACAAGTCATGTGCAGACAGTGTGTTATTAGTAGTACAAAAGAGTGAGGACCACGATCTCTAAGTTCAGAAAGACCATGTTCATTGCTCAAACTAATCAACAGTGACTGTTGGTGGGGCCGGGTATGTACGGAAAAACTCAAGATCACATCTGTTGTGATCCCGTGGTTTTACAGCATTATCGCCGCTGAGAGAGAAGGTTGTTATCTGCTGCAATGACAGTGGATAGACTGTTCAGTGCTTTGAAGGTTTAAAACCAGCACCGCCGTTGTGGTTTAATTATATTGCTTTTGATTGTAGCATTGATACCAATCTCATTTGACCCACTCTGGAAGCATAATGATTAAGCTAAGAGAGATCGCGCTGCAAGACAAAATGACACTGCGTGATCCGCACACTCTCTCATTCGAACATCACAGAATCCCCCACACACTACATGTGATTGCTGAGTTGTAATCCAGGATTAGTCAGATTAAAATCAATACCTATGTGTATTAAACTGTCAAAGCCAGACAGATTATTCGCAGTGAGAAAAATATCACATCAGCAGGCTCACACTGAGGCAACAGCTGGAAGAGAGCAAATTATTTTTGCCTCCTGTGCTAAAGTTTCTTGTTATGTGATGCTGTATGCTTCTGTCATAAATGAGACAGAAAAGGGGAAAGCAGAGGAGGAGGAGATGCAATTTAATGAAACTTGAGACATCGATGACAGAGAAGAAGGATGTGTTCTGTGTGTGGTGACTGATAGCACCTGGCTGAATGACAAAGAGTTGTAATTAATAAACTCATGGGATAATCAGTAGTTTGCATGCAAGCATCCTCCACACAAACAAACACACACACACACACACGGAATGGAGTATATCGCTCCTCTCAGTCTGCTGTGGAGTGATGGAGCAGCAAAGAACAAATGTAAAGTGAAAACAGCCTAATGAAGATTTTAAATTAGGAAATTCCTGTGGAAATATGATAACTCTCTCGGCTCATCCAGTGCACCCCACCCCTCCCAGCAATTCTTCATCCTCTGTGCTCCCTCCTCACCCCTCAACCCTCCCCAGTGTGTGTCCTGCACTCTGCAAACAGAGCCTTATTTTAATTAGGATTTTTCACATTCCAACATTTTAATTTTCTCTTGCATATTACTCCCAGAAATATCTACTTTATTAGTTATCAAATTATTCTGGGCCAAATTCATAATTACATAGACTCCAAATGGGAAATGCTCATATGTGCATACACTGAAGTTTAACCAATATTGTAAGGACTTTCGCTGGAATGTGAGCACAAAATCCTCTCCGATCCTCATACTGCAACAGGAAAATATTTGAAATACAGAGATTGAGGAGATCATTTCATTTTACAACATTAAAATGAGTGAAGATATATAAAAGAAATGTAGAAACTGCAGTGATTAACAAAATGAGTTTGTCTGTGTGCATTCATAATGCACATATTGTAAAGACAAAACATTCCTTCTAGCAGGTCAATCGTTATTTATGTAAATTATTAAAGTCTACAAGGATCACTCAGTCTGAAGTTAGGGTATACAGTAGTTATGTTTAGGCAAGTAGAATTTATGGTATTTATTGATGTGAGGGATATACAGTAGGTAAAGCTATATATATATTAGGTAGAGGTATGTCTATATAAGGTATATACCGTAAGTATAAAATGTAGAGTAGAGAATAATGATTCATTAACATATTTTTGTGTCCAAAACCTAAGGCAGTGCAAAGTCTTATGAAGTGATGGCAACACAACCATGTGGAAGAGAGAGATTTTGCACATTATAAATGAATTGTTTGGCTAAATCTTAGATTGAAGGGGTTATGTTATTTACCTATGGTAATTGGCTTTTCCCAATGGCAGTTTTCCTCATTACAAACTCACTTCAGTCCCGGACCACACCATTTTAGATAGCAGAATTACAAAGTCAGTGCATTTACCAGACACACACATGCTAAACTACACAGACACACAAGAGAATGTGTTTTTGTCTCCAGCGTTTCAGTGAGATTGTGGCGAAGAATGAGAGTCACGAATAAATTCTTTAGACAAGAATCTTTTTTTGCTCAACACAATCTCAACTGAATGTTAAAGACCATGTCAGGTAGGACGATGAATCTAAATCTGTCAGGAAGCTTTTATTCAGATAGTTTTAACCCATATCCAAATGTCCAAATGCAAAGATGCTGTCACAGTTTAACCTAATCAACACATCAGTGTAGACTTTATATGCACCTTTGTTTTCTCTTTGTTTTATCTTTTCTTCTTTGTTTTTCTCCCTCAATATAGCTTTCCTCCATCAATCTCAGAAACGAGGATTAGAACCAACAGTTTCAAACATGAAACTGCTATGAATACACATATATACCATATATATCTACATATATACGTACATGTACCAGCTCAAATCCATGCTTGTTTGTTCACGCTGACACAAGCTTTGGACATGTTTAACTTTGTTAAAAGAAAATGCGACATCTAGTGGTCATCCGCATGCGTTAAAACGGTGTCCATAGCTTGGTGAAGTTTTGTTTAACAAAAAATTGCAATGTGTAACCGCACAATCCGACCACACTTTTTTCTTTTTCTCCTGGATGGATGGTTTTTCCTGCTCTCCACACATTACATGAATACGCATTTGCAATTAATACTGTCCTGAAATAAAAATAAATAAATAAGGTCAAAAGTTGAATTAACACTTTCTTTTATCATGTCTCATAACAATGAGACAGCAAACAGAGAATTAATTAACTTTATCTATTACCATTTATATTACCACCTACCAGGGGATCAGATTCTTTCTGTGTGGGGTTTGCATGTTTTTCATGTCTTTGTGTGGGTTCTCTCTGGGTACCTGCTTCCTCCCACCATCCAAAACCATGCATGTTATGCTACGTGTACAGTCCAAACTGCCCCTAGTAGTGAATGTGAGTGTATGTGGTTGTTTGTCTCTGTGTACCCTGCCTCTGGGCCGTTGTATACTGGGATAGGCTCCAGCCCCCCGACAACCCCATTGGGAATAAGCAGTATAGAAAATGGATGGATGGATGGATTACCACCTACACCAATGAGTTCATCTAAACTGTTCTGAGGCCTCAAAGATAACAATTATGGTCAGAAAAAGAAGAGAATCATAATCAACATTTGGAACACGGTTAGAATACACAGTGAACGTAATACACTACTGAAAGTATAGGCTGCCAAACTTAGACAGAAATGCCCATTTAACTGCGCCATCTGTGCGTTAAGGCATAAAAAACATATCTCCTTTGTAGTCAAGTACCATTTTAGTCAAGGAGAAACAATGGTTTCCTGCTTCACCATGTTTTATTCACTCCAGATCTTTCTTTCATTTCCTTCAGTGTTATGAAGCCTTTTGTAGACATGATTCTTTGCAAAGTTACGAGACACAGTTTCACCTGCAGGGACTTATTTTTCTTTACATCAGATGCTGCTTGTGAGCAGTTTGGAAGATGTTGCTTTTTGTCCAGGTTTTACCTCTCTGACTTTATATCACTGTGAAATACATTTACACAGCACTGGCCAATCTGTAGTGCTCCACACCTGAAACAAATAGACAGCAGAGTCCCCATAAAGCTTTTTTTCATCAATCACTGTCATGTGGGCGAGAGTACTAGTGGTTCAAATCCTGTTTGTTCGCCTTTTCAGTGTCCAGTTTATATGTCCATGCATGGGCGCTCTCCAGTTCTCCGGCTTCCTCCCACAATCCAAAAAAGACATGCATGTTCAGTCATCTGTCCAGGGTGAACCCTGCCTCCAGCCCAATGACGGTTGAAGCAGGCTCTGGATCCGAGCTTATGCAAAGTGTACAGATTTGTAAATCAGAGTGGTTGTGAAACAGAGGCTAGTGATGTTGTCGCGTTAACACACAGACATGTTGTCCTTTCATTTGCTGTAGCATTTTACCATTAACTCTGAAAGACAGTCAAGAACCAAATTATATCACAACCATACAATTATATGCTCTCTCCTTTTGTAAGTTTTTGTAAGCATATCTAAACTAAAGCTTTTTGCATTGTCCCAACCAGGTTAATGAAGTCAAGATTCCCAGCTAAATGCCTCAGGTGTAAAATGGAAGGTGATGACAAAAGCTGGTGGATGTTTAAGTATTCAGAAACTATGCAATAATGTGTGGAGTAAGCTAAAGCCTTCAGTCTTTTCTGAGTGGACCTTCGCATGGTGTTGCACTGCAGAAAGTGTTTTTATTTATTTTGATTTCTAGATCATTGATAGATGTCTTCTTCAATCAGTAACATTAGGAGGTGAGAATCTGCACAAGAAGCACTAAAAATGAATCAGTACAAAAGGTCAACTAAAGCTTCTGAGAATTAGCAACCAAACTTTATTTACCATAAAAAATCAGAATACTGTTCTGAAATCCAATTTGATGTTTCAAAAGTGTTAATTTCATCTCACCATCACCCCGAATCCCATAGATCCTCATTTTAGAAGAAAAATAAATGCAGAGAAACTGACACATGCGATACTTAATGATGCCACAACTGTGAGACTCAGTTAATGTGTTCTGGTCTTACTCTGATGGTAAAATAATCACCTGACATTAACCTCCAAAATGTGTATATTTTCTGAAGAACGATCGCATCTGCCTCCAGAAGAACAAAACAAAACTACTTTGGTACGTAGAGGCTGTAAAACTGCCAAACCAGCCTCTGTCCTGACCGTCGATAAGCTGGTACGTGTTACTGATAGCCAGCCGTTTGACTGACTATTTTTAGACCAAGGTGGAAATTCAGTTTTAAGTATAAATATGTATACACTGACACATTTTATACGTACATATTTTCATTTTTCTATTCATTTGACTTTAAAATAAACATCAGCTGACCATTATGTCTCATTCCAATGGGTTATTTTTAGCTGGATAGTAACCAGCTGATCAAATAGGAACTAGGCGCTTCCTTGCATTTATCCACATTCACACAGGTTGGTGTCATCTCAAGATCGTATAGCAGGGGGATCAGGAAAGATCAGTGTAACTGAAATGACACGAAAAAATCTGAGGACATTGGTGACGAATGGAAGGAGAATGGAAATCGCCGGTGATCAGAACTCCAGATGAACGTCTTTCGTGTTTGCTGCTTGTGCTGCTGGACTTTGGGTTTTGATGATGAGAAAAACCACAAGATATAAAACCACAAATGAAATTCATAACTTACGATGCAATTCAAACACAAACAAAAGTTGCAAATCCAGCTCACGGACTGCCACTCAGCCCACTGGGCCTCATCTCTGTGACGCCAAGCAGTGAGCACAGCGCTGCCATCAGAGAGTGGAGAAAAGAAGCCTGTTGCTCTGATGGGAGTGTGGGCCTGTCAGTCACTCCTCACAGCTGCATTTGGCATTTTAGTCAGGTAGAAAAGGTGTGTTTCGTGCCAAAGTATCTCAAGTCAGACAGACATCCAGACAGTGTAGCTGAATAACAATATTTCATCAGAGTAAAGGGGGAATAACACGGAAAAGGATGAGAGGGGTAAACATAGTTCATGCTGGAGCTGCAGTGGTGCTATTTAAAACAAAAAGACGTAGACGTGTTCAAGGTTCTCTGTCACCATTTGCTTTAAGACTTTTCTCCTCATGCACACACAGCCTCACCACTCAACAAGCCCTTCCAACTTCATTAGCATATAAATAACTCACACACACAAAAAAACGGCAACAGCGCCATCACACTGATGCCTTTTCCAGTGGTGTTGAAATCTAAATGGGGAATAGTGGTAGTTTTAAGGAGCCTCTGCTGGTGTCAAAATATCTGTTTGTTAGATTGTGTGGACCAAACCGGACAAAAAAGGCTGTTGGGCTACTTACACATAGAGAGTGTGTTTCTCTCCAGATTCATTTTGGGCATGTGCTCACTTGTGTTTCTGTTCTTCTCTCCACTCTCACAATTTATGTATAGAGATACAAACTGCACAAAGATGTTGCTGCTGAATGTGAACGTAATTCATCAAGGATAATGAAGGATGTTTGTACTCTTTGTGTGTATTGCAGTCACGTTTTCCCGAGCGCTGAACTCCATGATTGAGCCAATAAAGATCATGATGTTCAGAGTGTGACCTATGCAGCCTCGTTGTGCTCTGTCGCTGGCACCTAGCTCGCTGATGTAGCACTCCACTGAATGTCTCTCTTTCTCTCCTATATAAAATGGAGATTGAAAGGAGAGATTTAAACGGAGGAGTAAAAAATATGGATTTTTTAAGCATGATCTAAAAGCGCCCTCTATCTAGAGCAGCTTCAAACTGCAGGAAGAGAAATGAGAATTCAACCCGAAAGAAAACGTCTTCTTAGATACATTTTTGGCCAATTTGTTTAAGGCTTTATAATCTCCTCAGTATTCAAGACTTGAACTGTCTAGGTCTAGGAGATAGCCCATCCCAGCTGCCACTGAGGCGGGGTAAACCCTGGACAGGTCACCAGTCCATCTCAAAACATGTGTAGCATTTCAAACTCTGTAAATAATGACTTAACAAAACTGAAAACATGATAGGATGACTACAGACAGAGCTGAATGTCTTCTTTTTTTCTTCATTTGCATGCATTGGTGAAGGAAATAGTGTCAGGAAACTCATTGAGCTTCATGTTGGTTGACCTTTTTTTTAAAAATATTTTTTAGTTTACTTTTTGGGATCAGGGCACACAGTGGCATGGCACAAAAAGTGATAGTAGTAGTATAGTTGTCTTTCCTTTAATCAAGGAAGTGGTAAAAAAAAAGTTTTACATTTATTTATTTTTTGCTATAATCTTCATCAGCATTGATCACTCACATTTCCAAACCCTAAATTGCTGCAACATAGTATAATCTTGATCAGGCCATCTAGTCGTAAAAATAATGACTGAAATTAAATCTAAAAACAGAGATATGGTGCCAAATTTCATATGATCCGAATTTTTTAATTACTTAGTGTTTTGCCCTCTTAATACGTTCAATAATGACTCTCAAAAAAAATTCTAAGTATGGATGGTCTTTGCTTAAACTCCATACATATCCTCACTCCTTCGATGCATCTGTGTTGAACATCAGTTGGTGAGAATAAGACAGGGCTTTGCTGACCCGCTATCTGACCAAAGAATCGCAGATCCTTTAACCAACCACCTTATTGATGGGCAGCTTCCTTACCTCAACATTGTTTCATGAATAATTGGCACATTTCAAAAGTTTCCAATTAACTAACATAACCCAGAAATGATAAAAAGGGTCTGGTTTTTTGGTAATGTGTTACATATTCTTATGAATATTTGTACCCTTTTAAATTGGGAAGGCAATTTATGAGTCTGCCAGGTGATGCCATGTGCTACTATGTCTGTATTGTCTATCGTTCGGTTAATTACCAAAGTTACAAACACTTCTTGATATACACCTCATTTCTTAAACAAGCATTTTGAAATTCTAATCTATGCAGATGACTCAACATGGCCAGTATTAGACTGTTACTCATAGACTGAAAAGACAAGAAACGCCCCAGAGCACTACCAAGGCTTTGCTTATCCAGAACCAAAAACCTTTGTTCCAGTGAATGGGGGATTGTAATTGCAAATAAGACCCAATACAGGAACCCTCAGTAATGACTATGAGGTCATTATTGTCGTCATTTTCTCTGCCATTTTGTGTTTTATCCTTCGTCTGTCCTCCAAGTAATAGCCATACTCACAATTTTCATACAAAGAATCATTAAAATAAGTTTTGCTTAAATCACACTAGCAATGACCTTAGCTGAGTTAAAATGTGATATTGACAAGAATTCAAATCTTAGCTTGTTCATAAAACTGACAGATCAATCATTTTTTGAGTATGTACTTTCTATTAATTTTCGTTTATGCAGAGCTATGTATCTAACATGTTCCAGGCTTGAGATACACGAAAAAAAGCTAATTCCTCTGTAGGGGAAAATAAAGTCTACTTTGATGCGATAATAACTTGGTTTCATGGTTGAATGGTACATTTTCTTAGACAGATTTGCATTCAATCGTACTGTCATAACCTAAAGAAAACTTGGGGCAAAATGCTTGTGTTTTGCTTCTGAACCTTGATTGGTTTCTGGGGCTCTTGGCAAAATGTTTTAATCCAACATGTGGTGTATAAATTATGGAAATACTTCAACTAGCCTCTTTCTGCTCAGTTTAAAAAGAAGCCAGAACGATATTAGCATAGAAAAAGCTCAATGGAGATTCCTCTGCCAAACTAATGGTTCAACCAGGACATTAATATGATGTGCTTTTAATGCAGTTCCAATAAAGAATAAATGGATGAGCTAATATATTCAATTACTGAGAACAGTTACTTTTTAAAAAGTATTTTTCAGTTTTAAACAGAAAAAGCTAAACAATTTTAGTCCACAACTTGAGAGACTGTTGATGAAAAATAGGACTGCTGTAATTTCTCTAAAATATATTTTGAGTTTCTCAACATAATTCTAAACTGCCGAAGGGCAAATAAAAAGGAAAAATAATGAGTAGATCCATTAAAGTAATGTCAGTTTAATACTTTTTTACAGTCAGACTGAAGTAGAAATAAAGCAACAAAAAAAAGTAAGCTTTTACATCTATTCTTAATGGTTCACTTTCTGCTCTGCAATCATTTTTGACATTTAAGAAAGCCTGTTATTCTTTCTTTGTGGGTTTTGTGGGGAGGTGGGGGGGGGATTCAGAAGAGAAGATTTGATTCTATGTTCAAACTGCCTCCTTTTGAGTCGACAGTGCTTGAGTGTATTGTAAAACTCTATGCCTATAAAAAAAACTCCCATATAAAAGTGTGATTTTGTGTAATTACACAATCACTTAAAGGGGACTTTTACAGGAGCGCTTACAGCACAGAACTGAACCACGCTCTCCAGCCTTCCTCCTAATTGCATGCAAAGATTTAATGAAAATGTGCAAGTACGCGGAAATGCAAATGCATGAACAGAGGGCAGGAATTGGCCAACCTCGGGGAGTTTGGCATTCATTCATCTGGACAGCCTGGACCCTCTAACATGGCTTCTGCCAGTCTGGGCTCCGGGTACCTGGACAGGTGACCCTTCCCCTCGCACAGGAGTTGGTTCCTGCTTGCCCACTGCTGCCCCCTACCGGTCAGCCCCCTGCAGTCCCGCGGCGTGACCGTCCCCCCGCCGCCCACAGGGGCTGCTCTCTCAAGTTCACAAACCGCTGAGTGCGTGTTTGGATAGTTTGGATAGACTGTCCCGCTGCGCGAGATTCCACAGCCCGAGCCATTGTTATGCTTTGGATGGATGCGCCGACTTCAGGCCACCTCTAAGTCATATTTTTTCTGGCCTCAAGTACTCCACGATATTTGCTTTCGTTTGTTTTTTTTTTGCCTTTGTGTGATCGTGCAATAGTTGCGTTGTTGTTGTTGATGGCGCTTTTCAGCCAAGATGGAAACGCTGTGTCTGCCGGCTGGTCACTAGATAAAGGCTTCACCCACTAAATGTAGACTTTTTTTTTTTGTTTTCCTGATTTAGCCGCAGGAGTCGCGTTGTCTTGTCAGGCGGATGTAGGCAGACTGGGCCATATTCCATCCCCAGAGGTCACAGTCATAGAATGGACTTTTTCCCACTGGAGTTTCGGTAAAAAATAAAAAAATAAAAAAAACTTTTCCCACGACTTGCCATGTCGGGAGTGGTCCGCACCCTGAGCCGCTGCCTGCTCCCGGCGGAGGCCGGCCGGGACCCGGGCTCCGGTAAGGAGGGCAGCCGGGAGCGGGACGCGGCGCAGGAGCGGGAGGCGCGCCGCAGGAGCCGGGAGATAGACGCCATGCTCGCCCGGGAGAGGAGAGCCGTCCGCCGGCTGGTCAAGATCCTCCTGCTCGGGGCCGGAGAGAGCGGAAAGTCCACATTCCTCAAGCAGATGCGCATCATTAACGGGCAAGAGTTCGATCAGAAAGCGCTCCTGGATTTCCGGGACACTATCTACGAGAATGTCCTGAAGGTAAGGACAAAGTTAGGGTTTGGCTTGAGGCTGTCGTCTCATATTTTGTTGACATTATAAATGATTTTGTGTGCTCTGCAAATGGACAGAACTTTTGGTGTTGACCAGTGCTGAATAGAACAATCAGCCGGGAAGAACTTCAAATATTTACTTATTTAACCCAGCAAAGTGAAGCTGAGCAGAAACTTCACAGATCACTAAAACTTTACAGTAACCTTTTAAAAGAAAAATTAGAAAGCTAAGTTCTTTTCAGCTGTAAAGTTTTGGGCCTTTACACTCATACAAGAAAGCTGTGTGTGTGTTCCAATTTTGCTCCGTTACTCCGTCTTTTTTGGGCAGGTGTAACTTCTGTGCCTGGGAAACTGCTTTATGACACACGTTTAAAAAAAATATTGAATCAAGCCTGTGGTTAAACCATCTTGAAATAATTGTATGTAGATCCACTTAAGTTCACCCACTTACTCAAACACTCATAGGAAGGTCTTCTGTTGACATAGTGCATATTTTTATCCTGAACAGTGTGTGCGTGCGTATGTGTGTGTGTGTGGGAGTGTTTGTGCTGGCCCTTTGTTTGCTGTCATGGCTGGGCCTCCTTCACCAGCTAACAATACCAGACTATTCCTGCGGGATGAGCACATCCGCCCTGAGTGCCACACCGCCCAGACAAGGATGATAAGAGCCTGCTCTCCTGCACAGACAAGACAGTATTCACTCCCCTCCCCCAAATACAAGCATACAGTGACAGTCCTGTCCTGGGCCGGATCACAAACACAATCCTCCCTCACGCTCCCACACTTTGCTGCTGTCCAATGTAAAACAGACAAAATGCAACATGTGAAGGAGAAAGAAGAAAAAGCTTCAGCTTTATGCTATCCATGTCTGGCCAGTGTGTTCGTTTGAGTTGCCAAACAGAAATCTGAACTAGGGATCTTCAGAAAAATTGAAAAAATTAGTTTGAAGGCCTCAGTTGAGAGTGGGATGTTTTATCCGCCTCTGAGGAAACCAACCACAGGAGTTTTTACAGCGAAAAGTTTTCAATTTGTTGCTTGATTTAACAATTCTGCTAACAACTCTCTTGGCTCTTCTGTCATGTTTTATTGTTTCAAAAAGGAATGTTTTGTGCAAACCAGAGAGCAGATTTCCATGGCAAATGACTTCAGCTACATTTGCAGTGCTTCTTTGCATGGATGAAGTCTCTAATATGGCCGATGATCATTTTAAAGTGTTCAGTATCTGTGGGGAGAAGTTCTTAAACTGCTGAACGCTTTGCTCAAACAGTCTTGCAAAGAGTGCAGACCTAACTCATTTTCATCATGAGTGTATTTAACATTGCACTTTGGTTTAATTTCTCGACAAGAACATGAACGATAAATATAGAGTCATACGAAGGAGGCCATACTGACATACTGAAGTCATCACTGAGCAAAATGTTCCCGAACAAGGTGACAAATGATCACCCATACAGTCAACATCAAATCTCTTAGATCAATTAATAGCTCCTCTATCACGGAAGATGTTTATTATGTCTCTCCTTCTGTACTAGCTTTATTTAAGAGTCAATCAAAAAAACAGAAGTGTTCGGTTGACATTGCAAAGTCAGCTGCTCAAAACAACCATCAGACAGTCACTTCAACTACATGGTGACGACTGTTTTTTATCCTGAACTATTTCTATCTTTTGAGCCTCAAAAGAGTGAAAAAAGCCCATCAGTGGTCACGTGACAGCATTAAAGAGTTGTTTATCTCATATGGAGGTCCAATATGTTAGTGCGGTTTATGATCACATGAGACTAAACATAGCTAAGCCTTCCATTTGGAGTTTGGGTGTCTGGTGGAGGATCAGGCTCACCTGCTAGGTGTAGGGTATCGCTCCCTTTCATGGGAATGTAATGACAGAGTGAGCGAAAACACGGGGAAGGAAGTAAGGATAAAGCTGGTCGAGAACACACAGGTGTGAGGATCCAGCGGCTTTTAAGATAGAAATCATAGTGGAGTGCAGGTGTGGTCCTGCTCCACGAATCCCAGTAATTATGCCACCAGTTTGGTCCTGTGGCTATGGCATAATCCTCGTCAACATGGAACCATTTGCTTCTCACACATTACAGTGCAGGAACAAAACTGTTGGCATGACTAGAGCCTGAAATTTCAGCTTGTGTTTACTGAATTGATTAGCACTTAGGAAACTTACAAGCTGTGTCCCTCGAATGGAAGATAAATCCTGACAATACTTGGCCCGTGCTTTTCCGCTACTCTAAATTCAACTCCTTTTTATCTTGGTTAGATCTTATGCATCTGTCACTGGTGTTCTTTGAATATTTAAAGCGCGTCCTTTGAGGAAGATGTAGGAGAAGCTAGTTTGTCGTTGTTTGCCTGTTAATAAAAAGGAGTCATCTTGTCATCAGCTCGGCCTGATACCTATTACAGAGATAAATGCTACAGACGTCAGCCTGTTCATGCTGACCACGCAGTGACTGCGATGAGTCATCGGGTGACACGTTTCCCGCTTTTCTGGGAATTTATGAGGGGGTCCTGTTTCCCAATGCAAAAGTGTCTCCAGTGGTTGTAATGAGAAGAAAGTTTGCTTTAGAGTTAGCGGGGTTTCACAGGAAGTACAGATCGATGGGAAAATTGACTGAACTATTAAATAGCTTTATAGTAGCTACAGAAAGTTGTGTAAAAATATGTTAGAGAATAATCAATCCATAAATAAATTTAAAAAACAGCAGATATGAAAAAAATAAAAAGAACAGTTTAACTGCACATTGACTGGCCTACACAAGAGTGAGAGATTAACTTTTAAGGAAGATACACAAATCATTTTTACATCTGGTCTATTTAAGAGTGAAACAAGGAAATAAGCACCGCAATATGTTTTTTACAGTGACCACGTTATCTATCTGTAATTCTTTATAAAAGGTAAGAGGGTGCAAATTTTAAAGCCTCATAAATATTTTCCTTCAAATTTAGTTCCTGCAGCCCAAAGCACAATGGCCTCCTCTAGCAGCCCTGAAATGATTATTCTTTTTTTTCCTTGATAAAGTCATTAAGAAAGAAATTTTTCCTGGGATGATGGAGGTCACACTGTGGTTAAGAGGACCAGTAAAACGTCTCCTGAAGTGCACATATGATTGCCAGAAAGGTAATCAAAGCACTTGTTTGAAGCAGAGGACTTCTCCACTGCACACCCACACTTTCACAAACAGGATTTCACTGGAAGTCTCTAAAAGTCTGCCTCTTAGAGCTGCCTTCATCCTGCTTTGATGTAGCCATGCACACATTAAAGGAACTGCCAAATACTGAACAGAATTTACAGTAAAACCATCTGCACAGCACCTGTCCACGTGCATAGGTTCACACTCACAACAGACTCTTTTCTTTTTTTTACTAGTTTTCTTGTACACTCAACATTCAGCGGTGACTTATGACCACTTTTTTCTTAATATGATGTAATCATGTGACATATCTTGACTGTAAAAGCTGAACATAATCACCTGATTGTCCCAGCAAGAATGAACTTGTTCACTTACGGGTAGAATACGTAGCTGTAGCATTCCAAAGAGAAGGCAGTCCTCCTCAGAACCGGGTTGGTCCCTAATGTGTTCAAAGCTCTAATCATAAGAAAAAGACACCTCACACCTGTCTCCACGTCTGAAGCGTTACATCATAGGATACATTAAAACAAGTCATCTGGACCTCAGGACATCTTTAAAAGAGGTAAATGCAACTTCAGATGAAAAAAAACACATCTTACATTTATAAATCTAACCAAATTTAGACATAATACAGGATGTGAAAGCTTAACGGCACCCCACAATCAGCACATTGTAGCACAGCACCACCTAAAGCAGCAAAAGACTTGAGGTTATTATAACCTGGATGGTTTCTTTCTCATAAATCACATTGGAGGATTTTTTCCCCCGTAAAGTTGCATCGGTCCACTAAGGTTTTCAGCGTTGGTACATGGCTCATTTAAAGTCACACCACAGCACTGCAGTCAAGGCGAGGTGTGGCCTTGGAACACATTGTTTTTTCCCCGTCTTTTGTTGAAGATTGACTGTCATTATACATGAGTTGCTCTGGCCCAAAAAATAGCTGTCAGTCAGATCTGTCCTACTTTAGTTTTACAGTTGGTGGTGAACCAAATGGCTGGAAAACAAAAAAAGCCCACATCGTCACCCCTCCACAAGGTGTTCAAGCTGGCATGCCCTGTGTGGTTTTGATATGGAGCTGTCCATAACTGGCATATTAAAGATGTTACCAGCAGGAAAACAGTCAGTTTTTAAAGCATGCTCAGAAACAGGAAGAGAAACAGACATTAATATGGAGGATTTAGCAATATTGTAGAGATTAGTTCATCGATTAGGGGTACATGCTCTGACTGAAAGTAATGGGGACCACAGTCAGGATGTGACTCAGGGGTAGCTAACAGTGATTAATGTACTGGTGTTGAGTCGACTTCTGTGTCTGGGATTTTCTCACTTATTAATCTGACTTAATCTACACATGAATGTATACAACAGTCTCAAAAGAACTCTGCACCACTGAGTCATAAAGGAGGTTCCAGACATGCACCAGGTCACATGCAGCAAACACACGTACACAAACACGTTCCTCAACATTCTGTGACCACTGCTGTTTCAAACTTGTTTTTATCTATATGACAAAAAGCAAATGGACAAACAGGTTTAATATTAAGTCAGCAGATTTTTACTTTTGAGATGCTCTAAAAAACTTGCTGCATTGTGTGGCGATACACAGGAATAACTCAAAGAAGGCACCCACACACTGGCATAGGTAATTAAGTGATGATACATAGGTGCAGGGAACGCTGCCAACTGACGCAGGTGTAAACCGCCTGCAGGATGGAAACCAGCGGGGATGCACAAGGGAAACCCATTTAGAAATAAAACAGGAAGTTAAGCCAACAAAAGACACAGAACTTGGGAATACAAAGGACAAGGTCAAACTGAAACATGATATGGCCCCAAGGACCATGACACCAGGATGCTAGCAAAACCCGCAGACTCTGACAGTATCTGCATTAAATGATCACAGTCAGGGTTTAATGGACGAGAGCTAGTGTATCACAGCTCTGCGGATTTACTTGCGTTTTCGGTCCCTCCAGGAAAACAGCCACTCGGCCGTCCCGGTTTGTCTGCATTAGAAAAATGCAGAAAGTAACGGTGTAATCTGTGCAGTTGTCCAGTTGTGGTGTGAAGTGAGTGTGAATGGCAGAACTTCAGGCTGAAACACAAATGGTCAGACACCAATTTTCCTAATCTGAGATAAGAAAGATATTCTAAAAGATGGCAATGGCTGCCGAACTCTGATGTAGTTTCTACAACGGAAAAGAGGGCAAGAATAAGTAAAGATAACCTGCTGCTTTTTGCAACCAGGATAAAATCATTCCATTAGTCTCTCCTCAGAACCCCCCGCCCACAGCAACACATACACTTGTTTTAAAAAGGTGTGTGTCTTTGTTCGTCTTTGTTGCTTCACCATTTTGTTCCATGTGTATGATGTTGAGTTCTTCCTAAATGTGTACAGTATGGCACACTGGAGGAAAAGCATCTGTTGGTCCACTGCAGTGATTGGCTGTCGTTTCTGTGTGTTCCGCAGGGCATGCGCGTGCTGGTGGACGCCCGGGACAAACTGGGCATCAGCTGGCAGAGCTGCGAAAATGAGAAGCAGGGCATGCTGGTGATGTCATGGGAGGGGCGAGCGGGCACCGGGGTCGAGCCCAGTGAGTTCCAGCTGTACGTGATGGCGCTGAGCTCGCTGTGGGCAGACACGGGCATCCAGGAGGCCTACGCACGACGCTCAGAGTTCCAGCTGGTGAGTAAATTAGAGTCAAGCTTCCAGGTCTTGTGTTCGAATCAAACCATGCCAAGGACGTAGAAGATCCTAATACGTTTGACTGAGTTGATATTACAGTGATTAAAAACAGTTTGTTCTATGAAAATTCATGTCACACTTTGCTTACACAAGACCAAAAAGTTCCCCGACCTGACCTGATCTGACATGTAAACAAATCCTCTGAAAGTTTTTATGGAATTTGGCTATTGAGGTATTTCAAAAGGAGTGACAAAGTTCACATGAGCAAGCCCATACTCGTCTGAAGACTTAGAGGCATGAGATCGGAGATTGAGATCATTGCAGGAAAATGTTCTTGGTGGTCACTTTGTTTTTTTTGTTCTTATTATATATTATTCTAATTTATAATTATTTGGCAATCATGCTGTTTTTTGTATGAACCAACGAGCTATAACCTACTTATTGTTGCAAAAAAAAAAATCATTTTATTTCCACAGATATATTAAATCCCCAATGATCGGACTGTTTAGCTCAACCCTGCTAGGTTCAACGCACTTTCTTCTGGTCCCGTTCTTCAGTCAGTTTGCTTGTTTTCTGGGACAGTAGATTCATTTGGAAGATTAGCTTAACAACAAATTCTAACCTGACATGTGATTGCTGTTACTCCCTCTCATGAACATATGGATGGTTTGAATGACGCTGTGTGTTGTGCAACATTTCCTCGTGCCTTGTTGCAACAGACGAAGCGCCACATGGGGTGTTCCTGCCTGTGCTTGGAACAGTTTGATTAAAGATGAGGCAAGTAAAATAGAAATGCAGCAGTGCTACAACAAAGGAAAAACAGAAAAATGCCAGACGTCATGACCCCCTCAAAATAAAGGTTCTGTCTTTGTCAGACTGTTGAAAGTGATGGTAATGAATCATTAAGAGCCATTTATGAACATTTTGCACAAGGCTTTTTCCAGACATGCCTACAACAGTGACTTATAGGTACATAAAAGCCTATCAGATTTGACCTAGTGCATAAAGTGACACATAACATCAAAGTGCTGCTGAGATCAGGTTTCATTAAAGCATAGAAGTTGAGAAGTTATTGTTATGGATGTGATCATGTTTGATTAACTCATTTGTTTTAATTTCATTTTATTAAACTGTGTGTCTTCTACAAAAAAAACTCATTAGGTTCTAAATTATAGAGATTTTATTATACAATTAAAAGTAAACATTTGGTGTGAGAAATGTTTTGAGTTCAAATGAGGACAATGTCTAAACCCACGGAGTTCTGTACTCTTTTGCCCCAGGATTTGTTCAGAATGATGCCTAACCCACCATCGAATCATTTAGTTGTGATCTCGGCAACGGGAAAGATCATGTGTGAGGAAACGGCATTTTTTTTCAAATAAATTCCAACGCTCGTCTAGCTCAGATATGTATTTGTCTTTCCTGCATTCTTTTATCAGCTTGTGACCGCATGAGTAGGTTCTCTGAGTGTTTAATCAGTATTGTTGGAATGCCTAAGGCACACTCATTAAATGATAAAACATTACAAGATAAACTGCTCGTTGGACATGAATGTCTGCATTATTAAGCAGCCTTCTGTTCATTCTTTAAGAGTCATAATCGGTCGGAGCCTACTCACTGGCTGACCTAATGCCTGCCGTATCACAGTCGCAGAGCGGCCCGCGTCACGCCTTTGCAGCTGCACGCTGGAGCGTGCCGCACCAAACGCTGTGAAGGCAAAAGAAACTTCCCACTAAACGCAGTCATTTCGCTCCGTTCTTGAGTTGTCATGTGCTATCAAAGGGCTCAGAGCTCAGAGATTTGACAGCCTATTTTCTCTGATTGAGCGATCACTGACGTGCTAAAAAACAGCAGCCAGAGAAAGCCCGATCACATCGGGAAAGTTTAGGGCCTGTCGGCTGAAAGGGAGAGTCTCTGTGCACGGCAGAGACGCTCCATCAAGTGAAGCCAAGGGAAGCATTCATTCTTTTTCCACCTAACTCAATTTTTTTGTGTGCGTTTGGAGACTTTCCAAAGGTGTAATTATTTTTTTTCTTGACTGGAAATGGAGCCAGTGAAGTGGAGCCCCGTGGAGTTTCATCTCCCTCGTCACATGCGGCGAATACAATCTGAAATGGCTCACAAACAGCAATGCGATTCTTTTTTCCTTGTAACCCTGATGTTTAAACACACAATGATCTACAGTGAGTTGCACACACCACAGAAGCGTGTCTCTTTTTTATTGTAAAAACCAGCCTCAGTGAAAAGATGAAAAATCAAGTTCTGTTTTTCATGAAAACACCACAAATGTTTTCAATAGGGGGCATGTTTTCTTATCCCCTGCATGGAATATTTCAAATGCTTACCTATGCCATCTTTTTCTAGATTTTGTTCCTCGTGACTAGGCTAAATTATGTAGGAATAGCACTTGAGCAGTTCCAACTCTTTCCCAGTCCCACAATCCTTTGCTTCTATTACATACAGTATGTTCAAGTTATACTCTTCCAATCCTTTTCACTTTGTGCTATCTTGGGGGAACTAAACAAATTGCGACTCTTTTAAAGAAGATACTCACTTTAGTTTACAGAATGATTTGTGGCAAACTGAACGGCTAGGAGAAACCAATAACTCTACAAGTGTCTACAAATGTGCCGTATAGGGCCAGACAGACTCTTAATGACACTTAATGGTGCAACAGAATGTTATGAATGACCACCGGCCATATTGCGAGGAGAGTGAACGTCTCAGAGCACCGACATCACCAGCTGCTGTTATTGTGCGCTCCGCGTTAGCTGTGTCAGCCAGTTTTATTTGGTCTTTACTGAAAGTGACACAGCGGCTTTACTGTCTGCTCGGGGCTGTAAGTTTGACCTTTTACTTCGTTACACATTTATCAGTGACAAAACAATCTGGAGTCAGGCTGAAGCCACTTCCTCTCACTTAACATACTGTCTCTCTGTGTGCGTGTTTGTGTATGCTGCGGGTGTGTGTTGGTGAGCTTTAGCTCAGACTGCTTCTTTGTCTTATCCAGGGTTGCTGTGTGATAAACCTAGCATGTTACAGCTGCCAACACTGAGTTTTTAAGGCCAATCCATTTAGAAGTGTTTTTGATGCCCATTACCTGCCTCCATCCTGTCAAATGCCTGTTGTTACCAATGCTTTTATGCTGCCTTTCATGCCAATATCCTATTATACGGGTTTCTTGGAGACACACAATTCAATGGCAAAGATCTTTTGCAATTTTTTCAAACGTTTCGCTGGCTTACAGTGTTGAAAGGTTTATGCACGAAAAGGGGAGTTCTGACGGAGTGAGCAGCTCACATGACTGACTCAATCAAAGTGTCAGCTGTTTCCTTCTCTGAGCAAAATGCACAGCGTTGTATTAGCTCAGCATTAGTTTAAAATGACTTCGTCCCCAGGGGGAAGTGCCTCACAGACAAATGAACTTCCTGCAGATGTGACGGTGCTGACCACCACGCCGTCGTGCAGTCCCCAACAGAGCGCCTTTTATGCGGATTAAAACTCAAATGAAAAATTTCCCTCACTGGGGTTGCCTTATAGTGAGATATATGTAGAGAGACAGGCTAAATATTTGCTCCCGCGTTGTTTTCATGTTATAGCCTCTCATATCACACAGGGGTGAAATGAGCCGATAGCTGTGCTGATAACTGTGAGTTTTATGTTTTGTTTTGAAGATTTAAACTTCACTTGCTTCTCTCTATACATTCTTTGCATGGCTGAACATTTTGTACATTCAGCTCCCATTTTTGACTCACACCGGTTCTGATGTCATTGACTCCCTTACCCTGTAGTATATGCAGTCTTGGGCTCCATCTCAGTGTATTTTTTATGGTCTTACCTTGCTCTGCGATCTAATTCGATGTTCATTTTCCCCTCCCCATCAATGCCTTAAGCTTAGTTTCATTTGAAGTGTATTTATTTTCTTCCCCAGTCCTCATCCTGATTCTGAGCTTTCCTTTTAGTTCTCCTACATATTTGAAGATTCAGGTTTTCCCTGCAGAGAACTGAGACAAGATGAGCAGGATTGCTTGTTTTACCGGTTAATGGTTATGATGCTGTGGAAGATTATTGCATGTCAGAAGTTTCTGTTTTCATGATACTAGGTTAAATGAATTTATACTAATTTATGCCGTAAATTATACTGGTATACTGGTGATAGTACACAATGCTAATAAACCTATAAACCTTAGGAATATTCAAATATTAAAACATTACATTTCAAAACCCACTTAATCCATTTCAGGGTTAAGCGGACAGCAAAATGAGTCCAAGTATATTATTTTTGTGTTGATACTGTAAAAAGAGGCTTAGTGGCACTATCTATCTTTGAATTGTAGCTAAAATCCTGCAGTTTAATCTAATCTAACATCCCAGTAGTTCAAATGTTGGTGACATTTCTGCAAAGAAAACATGCATGTAAACAGAACAGGGGTAATGTGGGTCAGTTACTGACTTCATTTATCATATGAGAAATGGAAAATGTGATTATGGGTACAGGCCTTTCTGATTCCTTCTCCTTCTGCTGATCCCGTGAACAGCTGTTCAAGTCACACAGGTCTCCTGCTGTTTTGGATCAAATGGAGGGAGCGCATCAGCTTATGCGTCTTTGAAATGTCACTTTTTATTTCTTTCTGTCAGCAAATGTCAGGAAGAGCTAGAAATCACAATTTATTAAACATTGTTACTTCAATGTTTAAATTATTAAAAACTTTTTCTTTGTTCTTTTGCATTAACACAAATTAAAACAGAGTCTGTGGCCATGTTAGCAGCTGTATGAAGCAGTATTCGAAGGAGATTTTTCCTTAGTTTTGTGTGGGCTACAACGTTTGTATGTCTATGTCTAAATTTTGACAAATTGGCCTCATTATTCAAATCGCATTGAACAAATATCAATGCATTTTTCAATTAGATATTCAGTGGTTTAGCCAATTATAGACCTGTTGGTACTCCTTTTTATACGAGAAGCATGTGTGCTGCCGCTTTTCTCTCTGACTTCGGAGTGGATTTCTGGATGTTTATTTGCAGTGGGTGATTGAGTTATGACCTCCAGCATGAATTTTGACACCAATTGCTGCACTTGGGTGCATCTGGTTTCAAAGAACAATAATTGCTTCCAGTAGCTGCAAGTCACAGTCAGTGCTTCTGCAACAGATGCCTGTATCAACTAATTGGCCAAATCAGGACAAACTACGACATAAATCCTGTAAATTTTAGGATACCAGTGAGTTTCCTTCAAGTCTAAGTTGTTAAAAACTGTTTGAAACATCAGCACCAGCTAATCTTGTTAGCTTACAATTGCATACACAGCTGTTTCTGTAACTTTTTTATAATTAAGCCACATGTTTGAGACTTTTCATAAAACTTCTAAAGTTAAAATGTCTGCAGTGGAGTAAATGTGCTGAGTTAGAGCCATTCTATCTCCCCTTTTTCTCCACTACGAGAGGTTTTCCGGGGATACCACAGTCAGCTTTTCCCAGGCACAGCTGGAGCTGTGCTGCACGTGGGAGGGAGGAGAAAAAAGTGGAAAGCAGAGATGAGCAGTGGGTAGAGAGGCTCGTAGAGGGAACAGAGTGAAGAAGAGGTGGAGATACTGAGGGGAAGAAAAACAAGCACATGCAAGGATGTTGTTTACTTGTAGGGTTTTCTGTGTTCCCACCACACCCAGATAACGCGCAGTTTGATAGAGAATATACACACCACAACCTCTGTGCTTGACAAAAACAAGGCTGTACATCAAGCCGTGATGGTAAACTGTTGCTGTTGTGCCCCCCCCACCCAACAAAAGTTCATTTCTGTACAGATGGAATCCTGAGGTCAGAAAAAAGTATACAGATACTCTACTGTTATTCAGCATGTGTGACTTCGACAAAGCAGAAATGTTAGTCAAACTAACATAACATGTTTGTGAACCTCCATCCATCCATTTTTTATACCACTTATTGCCAATGCCGGGGTGCTGGAGCCTATCCCAGCTGACAAAGAACGAGAGGCAGGGTACACCCTGGACGTTCCGCCAGTCCATTTCAGGGCCACATGTTATATAGTGCTAACAAATAGAGCTCTGTGTTAAAGAAAGCCTTAGTGAATGGGTGCAGACATAGAAAGTAGACACTTAAGCTGGAGTAGGTGAAGAAATAACATTATTCAGACTCTTGTAGTTCAGACTTCGCTGTGTATAAAATTATAAAGGTCTGTTAGTATGTTAGATAGCCTCCATTGTAGCTTTGTTCCCATGATGACTGAAAAGTGGTCATCATTATACAATTTGCAAATAATTGATGGGTAGTCTGTACTTGAATCACCCTCTAAACTCAGCTTGATAAGTATAAGTTGCCCTCTAAATTTACAACTGATATAAAATTACTCTTTGAATTACAGTGGAGGTTAGCAGACAGTAGAGAAAGAGAGCTGTAAAAATCTTTGCTTTTTTCCTTTTTTTTAACTCAGTAAACACGTTTTATCTTATTCAGTGTCATTCAGGGTTAATCTAGTAAATTGTGGATGAAAAGTAAACAGAAAATAAAGCAGAGTATGCTTTTGCTTTGAGCGACCTTGTGATTTTTTCAAACTGCTATCCAACGTTTGAATCATGTCTTCATTTCTCAGTCTGATCGTCCTCTTCATTCCAATTGTTTGCTTTAAAAAAATACTAAGCGACAACTCACTGACCTTAGCGATTCATAAACTCTTTTACAAGTATATGACACTTGCAATTACCATCTGTATCCATCATGCATGTGAACATTAACAAAACATTCATTTTTGGCAAGTATGATTTTAAAAAAAAGTATGTTTACAGAGAAAGGAGAATGTAGCTGATCTCTGTTAAAAAGAATCTCCCATAATAATCGAAAATAATAAATCAGTAGAAAAGTAATAGTTATTAACATGGACCATAGTTTTTTCCTAGCAGACACATTCCTTCCTTCTTTTCCACAGATTAATCTATCTTTGATCACTTGGAGCTGGAGCCGTTCCAACACTTATAACTATCTCCCTTGTATAGTTTGTGAGTCTGTCAATGAGCTGACTGACAGGGACAGGCAATCATACACTTATCCTACTAATATAGAATCGTAATTAACCCAGCACATATGTCCTTGTGGAAGGAAGCCGAAGCATCTGGCGAAAAACCCACACAGACAGATCAAGAACATGGAAACTCCACACAGAAAGTCCCCAAAAAGGAGCAAATCATGAGGTGGCAGTGCGAACCTTTGCCCCAAATTACGCTATTTTTTAAAAAATGTGCTCAACCGGATATATTTTTTTAGAAACTGGAACAGTTTAAAAAGAAAAAAAGCCTACGTTTTGGTTTCTCCTTATAACAGATCATTTTATGAACATTTTACCCCTTTCAATAGAAACTTTGAGCTGCTCCTTATTTGGATTCAGGCTTTTGCCTCTGAACAAAATGTGTTGAATATGTAGTTTTTAAATAGATATTGATTATCATCCGATCATTGGAAATTCAGAAAAATATTTGACTTTTTAACTCTTAAGGTTATCACATCATTGTGGCAGATGTAATGAAGGGACGGACGGCCCATGGTGACACACCCAGTGTGCAAACAGCACACACACCTGTGAACACACACATGCAAGCTCACCACAGAATGTGAGCTTATTCTGGTCTTTGCTGTCATAAAGCCCCTAATCTACACATACAAGTCTTGAATGGAGACATTCCTCTGGCTTGATTCAGCCACGCACACGTGAACACACACAGACCTGTAATTTGTCTTTATCACCTTTATTTCTACATGTCGAGTGTCTACGATGTCAATCTGCGGCGTAATGAAGTCACTTTAAACTGGCGCTTCCGCCAGCATGGGTACTCAGACAGCATTTTAAGTGCCAGTGGAAACGGTCATTGTCCGTGTGCGCTCACGTCCGTGTCTGTCTGTCTGTGTCTTTGTTTGAGTAGGCATGGGCCTTCATCTCTGGGAATTCCCCTCTCACTGCCTTTCCCCTCCATGAAGCCCCTCCTGCTGCTCATGTCCCGCTGAACCAATCAGAGCCCCTGGCTTTGTGTTTCCTATTGCTGTGACACTGCGGGTCAGCGGCGGGGTCACGGCCTCACATCTCACTCGCACCGGGGTCGCGTTTCCTGCTAGTTACGCTGCGTGTCAGAGCAGAAAGGAGGAGTTCTCTGTGGTTAACGCTGATCAGATGAGGTGAAGCTAGACTTTCTTCAAAGTTTGGAAAAGTCTGTTTATTTGAGTGTGTGAGAGATAAGAGCGCTAAATCTTTGTAACTGCGTTCTGTCTGACTCACTAATCCCCCCCTCTCCCATGTCCCTCCGCTCTGCTTTCACACACACGCAGCTGTTTCCTGTTTAATGTGAACGTATTTAAAAGAAAGAGAGGAAGACGGTGAATCAGTTTTTAACTATTGTTGTAATTCAACTTTATACACTCAAAAATCTGTTTTAAACTGACCTTTATAGTAAATTATCTATGTTTGCAAGCACAGTTAACCATGCTGCAGATCATGCTGTGGTAACTCGATTAAACCTTTCTCTCTGTTCCAGGTTCTGGCTGGTTTATACTCATTTGTGAACATTCTGAAAATCAATTAGCAGCCTCTTAAAACTTGCGTGAACTCCATAATCCGCTGGAGTGGAGAACAGCATGCACTTAAGCCAATGCTCAAAAAGGATAGAGGAGCATTGACCAAAATGTATGCGGACTTGATGTTCACTGTAATGGACTGCGTAACTCTTTAAGAGCTTTAAGAAGTGGCTAATTGATTTTCATACCATACAGGAATGAAGTGAACACAATTGCTGCCAGAGAAGGAAGGGATGATCCACCATAAAATACTATTTGCCCAGCATGTAGTCAGAAAAAACCCAAACGCTAATCAGTAATCACCACATATAGTGTTCTTGAATGTGAGGATGCAGAAAAGGATTTTAATTGTCCTGCCTTCATGGTCTGGTCAGATTCAGAGGTCTTGATAGTCAGGAGGTAAAAACGATTGAGCCAGAAAAGCCTAAAACAGAGCAGGATGATGTAAGAATTATTCAATAATCCAATTTATCATTTCTCCATATTCCTGTTTTAAAGTCACGTTGATCACATTTACTAAACCAGTCTCCAAATGGTGACCTTTTATTTCCTTTCCTTCCTTCTTCTACTTTGCTGTCGCTGCTTTGATAGCGCAATATGTGGGAATTTATTCATTCAAAACAGGATTTCAGCAGCTGCCTTCTGTGGCCTCAGACCTCCCCTCATCCTTTGTGTTTCTTTTCCTGAGTTGTTTAACACATACTCGCTTTTGATTATGATTTTGGTCCGATGTGGAGCGGTAGAAGCAGCTGTCGACACAACTAAAGCTGAGGGAAGCCGACAAGGATGCACCAACAAATGTTAGCTTCAGTTGTCAAATGTACTCTTTCCTCAAAAATAGTGAAGGACGATTTATGAACTTATCTTTTCTATGTATTGATTCGTCATAGATCATTTTCGGTTATAGGACTTTTTGACACAGCTGATCATTTAATCATTTGAAGATCAGCCCGAACAATGGAGAAGAATACCAAAAACCTCCCTCTGGACAAATCTAAACCTTCTAAAACTTTCATGCATTCACACATCATTCACAACACATCAGTGCCCACTGAGGAGAGGAAAGTGAAAGCTACCAGAGCGTGAAGTGCATCATCTCTGAGGTTATAGCACCTGTGACTTAACTGAATGAATCAACAAACTGAGCAAGATTAGCAGAATTTCTTCATTTCATTGTTGTGTGTGATTGTAGATGTGTGACTAGATTTCAAAACAATATTCAAATTTCTGTGAATGCCTGCATCTTTCTCCAGAAAGAAACTGATTTTTATGAAAATACTGTCAAAACAGCAGCACCACTGCCTCACTGAAATCCCTAAACTGATACAAGCAGTAATGTGCAGTGTATAAGCGATTATCAAAAAGCTGCAAATAAGAAGAAAGATTAAAAAAAGATCACAGATGATATTAAGCTTTTGAGTTCATTTACCGCAATCTGAAAACATAGCTGTTTGAAAAAATATATTTTCATTTAGACACCAAACTCCTTTTTGTAGGATCTTGACAACAATTAACATAATTTCAATAAACATAATAAAAATCTAAATAAGTAGAGTAGAGTGCATGAAGCTAACACTCTGGCTTATTAATCTTATTAATGAACTTCCACAGTAATAAAATGACAGAAACAACATAATAAAACAGATGACTGCTTTAGTTTTAACACCTGTCAGGATAGCTGTCTACAGCATGGCCCTCTCAGTAAATGTTGTCCCGGGCCATTTCCTTTATCGCCTCTTGGATAGACCAAGCCTGTTAGAGCCCGAATAAAATCTGCGTCACAAATTTGCGGGGTTTAAGTTTAAAATCTCAATTATAATTTCACGTGGGATAGTAAAAACCAAGCTCTTCTTGAATGTACACATTGCTATTTAATCCCTTGTAAATGGGATGACATTGATTGGTGCTGCTCTGCTGCAGTCAATAGCTCTTTAAAGAGGGATGAGGTCATACTAGAGCCCGTACACTGAATGCGAGGGTGAGGCTCTGATAAAGACACGGGTCGCATTAACGCAATGAATAGTTTAAGATTTGGTTATAGATTAAAAAATGCTGCACTACAGGTCAAGTCGCCTCACACAGGCAGCAGAACTGATATAATTATCTCTGGTCACATGGATTCTGCCTCTTATGGCATCGATTGATGTGTTATTCAATCAAAATGCATAATCTTCACTGAAATGAAAATTAGCTAAGAGAGAAACACAAGAAAATTAAATTGTTCAGATGATCACATTAGAAGCTTTAATCTCATTATTTAGTCCAATTATGTCCCTTAATGTTTAATAAAATGAGTCAATTGAATGTTGAGTAAGTATTTTTTTCCTTCTTCTCCGCAGAGTGAGTCAGTCAAATACTTCCTGGACAATTTGGATCGTATTGGACAGCTGGTGAGTATCACTGAAAGTTTTCCGTCTATATTTCAGAACCCTTAAAATCAGACAGAAAATGAGTTTCTCCCCTTTTCAGAACTTCATTCCAAGCAGGCAAGATATTTTGTTTGCACGAAAGGCGACCAAAGGGATTGTCGAGCACGACTTTGTCATCAAAAAGATTCCTTTCAAGATGGTGGATGTTGGGGGTCAAAGGTCGCAGAGACAGAAGTGGTTTCAGTGTTTTGATGGGATCACATCGATACTCTTCATGGTGTCGTCATCAGAATATGACCAGGTATGTGATAACAGGTAGTACGTGATAATGATCACACTTTCTTAAGAGCAAGTTTTATAGAACAATATAACCAAACAGAAATTTGCAGCCAAGGGAAAATCTGAGGAACAAATATGTATAAATGAGAATGTCCTCATGCTATATTCAATACTGTTATATATAATTAAAACTGTGATATTGGGGATGAAGAATATTTTTTTTGTAACTAGAAAATTACCAATTTTAGGCATAAACTTAAGCAATTGCTGTTATGTTATTGTCATGTCATCTGCACACTGGTGTTTTTTGGATAGACCAGCAAATAATCACCTTAAATTGTCACAATGATTGCAGAATGAATGAAGCTTTGTGCATCAATGAAAGCAAAACCTGCTAAAATCTAATTTCAGCTAAACTTCAGATTTGACCAGTTGCTCATTTGGTGATGTTCCTAATGTGTTTTGGAAAGTGCAAATTGCAATGAAAAGCTCAATTTCAAACAAAAATCTTGTCCTGCTTTCATTTGAGTTTCTGGATCCATTAGATAAACAAGTTCCAAGGGAAACATTTTATAGCCATAAAAGACCCTGGAAGAGAAATAGTACATTTGACATTCCACTGAATCTGTGGGGTGGGTCTGTTTCTGACTGGTTGAGTAATTCCAATCTTTTAGCTTTCAGTTCTACCACAGGATTTGGAACCATACAATACCATACAGTTATTTGAAATTCTCAGTTGTCTAAGGGACAGGTCTAAATAGATGAGAGCCATGCTCCAACTCTTATGTAAAGCTGATGCTATGGAAAGTTTTTCAAACCTTCTCTCGACTTTGGGAATTATGAAATAGAGAAGAGAGACACAACATCTGAGTTTTATACAAAGCTGTCTTTGTGGGACGCTGAGGAAACTTGATTGTTCCTGCAGTCGTGGCTCCAGTTCAAATCAACGGTCATATGATGGCGACCGAATCCTTAATTGCTGCGCTGATAAGACCTTAAAAAACCAAAAGATAATGCTGAAAGTGTGTTTTTCCAGGTCCTGATGGAGGACCGCAGGACAAACCGCCTGGTGGAGAGCATGAACATCTTCGAGACAATCGTCAACAACAAGCTCTTCCTTAACGTGTCCATCATCCTCTTCCTCAACAAAACAGACCTGCTAGTGGAAAAGATTTGTAAAGTGGATATTCGCAAGTACTTTCCAGAGTTCAGAGGAGACCAACGCAGGCTGGAAGACGTACAGGTACACAGACTTTCCACGTTAGATTATCTCCTTAAACACTGCAGATATGTAGGTACTTTTTATATTTTGCCTTATTCTGTTAAACTGCAGCGAATAAATCGTTTTGCACTTAAAGAGAAGAACCAATCAAAGGCTGTCACTTCTTTTGACAAACATTGTCTAAGGTAATCTCTCCAGACGTAACTAGACTCCACTTTGTCCACAAAAGTGTGTTTTGGCTACGGGAATGACACCTTTTGTACACACAAACACAGGCTCTCACTGCTCCTGCTCTCTTTCTTTCAGGCATTCCTGGTGCAGTCCTTCAGTCGCAAGAGGAGAAATCGGGGAAAGCCACTTTTCCACCACTTCACCACTGCAGTCGATACAGAAAATATTCGCTTTGTCTTCCATGCCGTCAAGGACACCATTCTGCAGGAAAACCTCAAAGACATCATGCTGCAGTGACGTTCCCGCCGCAGACGCTGGCTTCTCTTCCTGACACTGTGAAACTAGCCGTGAGTCTGGGCTTGAGGACTAGTCGGCAGCTCTGCCTCTCTGACACTGCAACCCATGAATGGGGAAAAAGTCAGTGGATCCAGCCGAACTCTAAACCTGTGGATCTATCTGTGTCGGCCACCGTAGACAGTTTGCATTTAACCTGTACTAAAGTGTGTCTGCTGAAATGAGGATGAACAAGGACGAGCGCACCAGCGACCCCACACGAGCACTGAAAGTGTTCTTTTCTCTTGTGTATATAAGAATTTTGACAACCTTGTCTCTAAACTAAGTCAGACTGCTGCCTGTTGTAAAGCTGAGCGAGGGGGAGGGAGTGCAGAGACAGAATGAGGAGGGAAGACAGAAGGTTGAGAGCAAGCTGAAGAATGCCTTGTTTAAAGGTACACGTGACGGAGGCAGAGGGGTGAGGGTCTGGGCCCAAGCTGGTCATATGCTGTGTTATGTGATAAGGTTGCACAAGTGTTCCTGTCAATGAACTTTAACAGAAGGAAGAGACAAGGCTCTCTTACGCTCCTCTGTGCTGTCCTTTTTTTTTTCCTCTTCTTGTGTTTGCTCTTTTTTCCCACCATTCGTACAAGATATGAACAGCTGCAGAGAGCAAGTTTTATTCTATCTGTCTCTCCTCTCCCGTTCTTTCCTCCTCTCTCCAGTACAATAGATGGACTGTTCCCTTCCCTTCCAGCAGAAAGAGCAGACAGTCAAATTAGAGACTCATCTTTGTAGAAAAGTAATACACACAGATGCCACTATTATGCATCGCGTATGATTCATCTCTGTCCCCATGTCTTTCCTTTCTTTTCCTTCCTTTTCCACTGTCCACTCTTTACTAAAAACGTCAAAATAAACCAGGCTTAAGCCGAGGCATATTCAAAGTATTTACTAGATGTTTGTGATTTATGATTACACTGCCTGTATCCATGCTTGTTGTAAACACGAAGGGAACAAGTGAAGATATCGAGATTGAACTGTAAATGACCTTATCCTTGGGTTTCTTGCAGAAAAACTTAAAAAGACGCAATAATCTCACTAAATTTCGGTAACATTTTCTTCTTCTGACATATATTTCTCCACTCTTTTCCCAACGTTTACCTAAACAGAACTGTGTAATTTGAAGCTAAAAGAAAATTTTCCACAGCCCATGCCTATGCAGTTCAATGTTGCCGGGCAACAGGGGCTCATCCCGCGAGCAGCCAAAGGTCAGCTGAAGATGCGGTTGCAGAAGTCACACAGCACTAGATATTGCACTTCCACTGGTCCTCAGGAACCCTGTTGCGAAGGTGGAGTTAAATTAGATGAGCAGTAGGGGAAATCAAAGCACACACACAGATTCCCTCATGTCTTAGTTAAATCCTTATCTCAAGACAATTAGGCTAACTCGTCACACTCAGCTTTAATTTCTTTTAGCTGCCTCCAGCTGCTGGGGTTCCTTTGTGAATTCATTTACTCTGAAGTCAGTGTTTGCGACATTGCCAATCAGTGTGTTTTGCATAAGTGACAGAGAGTATGAGCTGTATCTATAGGGGGGTTCTCATGCCGGTCCTCACAGTTTCGTAAAAGTTTTGACCATAACACAAGTCATTTTTTTGTGTTTTAAACAAAGTTTGTTCACTTCACTCTCACAACTCGCTAGTGTGAGCGCTGCAAAGCTGCCATTGAGCTGCTGGCCCCTCAGAAAATCACTTTGTTTTCCAAGAAATGTGGTCACATCAACTTAGAACCAAAAATTGCCCCTCTTGTGGGATAACTGAGCAGCTGTAAGAGACCCTTTTCCCAATTTACAGAATGATATTTTCAGTCGTTCTGACCATATTTGTAAAGGTTCAACACCTAAATGGATTTTTATGGCAATAATCAACAGGTTTTAAAAAAATACATGTTTTACTATGCCTTGTGGACTTTGTCGCCATCCTCAGCTAATATTACCGTGTTAACGAACTACACTCGTGCATACAATATTTTGCTGTTGTGTGTTTTATGATGTGAGAAAAAAACATTACTGTAATCAATAACATAGCAATCAAAACTATCCACAGATATCTTTTGATTCGGGTTAGCAGAGAGGTTAACTGCCTGCTGAGCATAAACAAAATGCTGTTGCTATGGTTACTTGCAGCTCAGCTTACCTAGCGCACTGATTTAGAACAGCGGTTAAGCTGCCACCCAGAACCGGGTCTGGCATGCTTTGTAGGGACTGTGATGGAGGCACGCTATCTCCAATATTCATCCATAAAAACATGCATTCAAATTAACATGGTAATGTTGATTTGATTTCCAACTTTTCGGGGATTTACATCTTGGTGCAAAGCAGTGGGACATCATGTCTAGGTTGCTCCTCCTCCTGCAAATATTCAGTCTAATTGGCCTTAAGGAGCACAAACCGCAAACACTTCAACGCACATTACTATTGAACTGCATTCATTTGAGAGTGTTCATTTTGGTATTTTGCATGCCCCTGCTCGCTGTGATTTGAATACTCCGGGTATACAACTGACACTGTGCATAAGTACAATTCAAACATCACTCTAACAGCACCACTTTAACCGTTATGTTGCTGTAGCGTTTGGCCTTAACTAATCTACCTTCTCCACTCACGCAAGTTTCAAAGTGTGTGTCATTGCACTGGATGTTTCTCAGAGAGATGACCAGAAAGAAAATGTGTATGGAAGAAAAAGGCAACAAAAAAATAAACAGGTGCAGAGTTTGAAAGGCCAGCACGAAGAAAAGTGGGAGGTCCTTTGCTTTTTTTTTTTCTTTTGGTTTTCCAGTGCCTTGCCTCTGTGCTCTGTGGTGAAATACACTGCCGTTTGCTGACATGCTGTTGCATTATTTTCTCAGTGTGAGCGTCACTGTGTGTTTGACTGTGTATGAGTGTGTGTGTGGCTAAAGCTAGGGGTCAAGACCCTATGAGCTGGAAAAGGAGTGGTAGTGAGATTAACAGAAGAAGGGGGAATGATAGGATTGGGAGGATTTTGAAAAGTTTTTGGAGTTCATGAAGAAGAAATTTGTAAGAAAAAATTCATTCAGATATGTTTTTCTTATTCCCCGTGGCGCTTATATCAGTATTTATGAACGTGAGAGATTCTCTTGCAAAACTCAGAAATCAACGAGGCGAAGCCCCCGATAAGTAATGTCACACTGATGTACAGCCGAGGCCAACTGTAAGCTCTCATTCCACATAATGTAATATGAAGCTCATCAGCGAGCGCTATCAGACCGCTGGGCATGAGAGCAAAGCTGAAACCGGGCAATATCTCTGTTACCCAGTAGAGTCTGACCTTTGCTTTGGCTTTTAATCAGAGGAGCTCGGCTACATAACTGCCTCTAAGTCTCAAGAGAGAGGGAGGGGGTCCAGAAACAACTAGACCAGAGTTTTAGTGTTGTTTCAGAAAATCACTGGTCAACATAGATTTATTTACACAGGAAGTGAGCAGAATGTAATTTACGGACTATACATGTGCTCTGCAGAAACTCATGTGACAGACTGTGAGATCTCTGGCACCCAAGAAAAAACATGACCTTGTAAATGGCTAGGCGCAGACTGGGGGAGGGACAGACAAAGGGAGGAAGAGGGAATACAAGAAAAAGTAAGAGGATAGAGAGAGGGAGGAGGGGAAGGAGGTTATGTTTCCTCTGAGCCCACTTCCTGTACCGATCCCAAAATGGAGTGACTGTAAGAAGAACGACATCCCTCTGCCTGTTTTCAGTAACCCCCCTCCTCCAACACGCACACACACACACACATGCACACAAAACACATCAGAGAAATCCAAACCAGCCTCCTGTGGTTTCCTACAAAGGAGGAAAAAGCAGGGAGCAGAAAAATATATCCCCAGTGGTCTTTGAAACACAAGGAAGCATTGGCTCACAGAGGCATAGAGGCGAAGTACACTCTGTCCTCAAGTTGCACTTGAACATGTACATTTTATCAGCAGCCACTATATGTGATTCTATTCCTGTATAACTTCATGCTGTGATCAGCCCCACAGCGTTGCAGTGTAGCTGAATGTTGATGTACTCGTGGGGTCCATTTTTAACATTAGAATGCTGTTAAACAGCTTGAACAGATCAGTGTTATTTTGTGCATTTAAACACAACCTTATTATTTTGGAAAATCACATTGCAAACTGTATCTTTTCAGATATAATCTTAGCAACCTTTTGGTAAATATAGTTAAACTTTTTGGCTTCCAAACTAAACATTCTTGACAGAAATGTTTTGTTATGCAAAAAAAAAAGAAGTGATATGGTGGTTTACAATTATTAGTAATAACCCCTCCATGTGAGTGCATAGCTAATTCCGGAGGTTTAAAAGTTTTTTGTTATGGTTATTGTGGCTGCACACCTGTAAAGATGGCAAGTAAATCACAGACTCTAACCCCCACAGTTGTACAACGACCTTTGCACCACAGAAATAAAACAGGAATCAGTGACTACAAACACATACAATGCTAAGGTGGCTGTAGCTTCACCTTGGCAACCACTTTAAAATGCACACTGTGTCACTGTACGGTGCACACGTTAAAGAATGCCCTGCCACGACACCGTTGCAACTGGAACCCCAGTAGAACAAGTGAATAATGATCCTAACCACACGACTTGTGTTGCCTTAGCAACTGTTTGGATCACAATCCGTCATAACTAGCCCAATATCCCATCGACCATCTGTTAAAGCCCAACCAGTCACCACAAACACAATTTCAACAACCAAGAACACAGGACAACAAAAGTGAAAGAGTCATTTGAAGTATTTCCTAAAATGCCTTCACGGCCATGTGATGACGGAATACGTGACTGAAGTCGCCAGACAATGCTCTGCACACCAACAACTGGCAGCTTACCTCACTGTAAACGCCGTGCTTAGTCAGCACGCTTGTGTAAAGTGAACTGTATTATTTCATGCCCACTGCTATGCCTTTTTTTGGCGCTACTTCAGAAAACCATGAGATTTTAGAAACCATCCATTGACTATTTTAGTATTCAAAGATCTGAGTGTAATGTCATGCATTTATCTGTTGTTTATATGTGAGTGTCTGTGGGAGTTTTTGTGTGTGAGGACGGCTGCATGTGTGCGAGTATGTTTGGTCTCATGACTCTGGTTAAGCTGATGTTTCCCTAAGGCTGTTTTGATTGGACCTACAGCTGAACTCTGATATTTAATAATGAGCAGAGCACACCACACACACAGACACAAGGGCTAGTCAAACGATTGAATCATACAGTGAACTATAAACAACTAGCGGCTCATTAGCTGATGATTTGACCATGACACATTACTGCACCCCAGGCAGCCACATCATTAAACCACTTCTGTTTAAGTTCACACTGACAATATAATAAACTCATGTCTTGCTTCTCATCAGATCTACAAGATGTGTTTTCAGGGGAATATTGAAAATAAAACAAAGATGAATGCATGAAAGCAAACACACTCCAACTGTTCAGCTAATAGCAAATACAGATAAATATACATGAATGGTTTACAACTTTAAATTGTAATTTCAAAATTCACAAAACAATCTAAATGAAATCAAAACAGTTAAATACTCCTGCGTTAAGTTTTAGTATTCCCATATACACTTCCATTGTTAAACAGAATATGCAGGTTGAGGGCAGAGGAGCGCTAGGCAGATGTCGCCCTCTGTAGGTATGAAAAAACATCCCTGTGCAAGACTATGCAGCAGTTTTGGATCCCATCCTTTATCCTGCACTGAATGCCCAAATCAATAACACTTTCTTTTGAGGACAGCACATAATTTTCGGGTCCATCATAAAGACATCACAAGCGCAAATACAAAGGATTTGCCATCTGCAAACCATTTAGAATTCTGGGTACTTGAAAGGACAAAATAGCTCGGCCAACATCTTTTAAAGCTAGTCAGTCCAGTAACAGCATTCTGTGACCAGACAAAGAAGGGTCAAGATGTACCTAATCAACCAGACCAATAAAAATACACAGGACCACTGGACCGGCTCATGATCTGAGGTGACGCATGGCATCGGTGTGATGGCATGGTCCGCATAGAAAAAAGTATGTAGTGTGATCAGGTCATGTGACAGAAAGTAGAAGGAGCTAAATGTATTCTAGGAGGAATGTATGGATATGTAGAGACCACCTGACATAAGTACAAACAGTCAAGTTTGCATATCTGTGATGAGTTTAAGAATTGTTCATTTTGGTAAAGAATGCAAAATGCTCCTAGATTTATGTGTTTAAGGCCATTTTTCAGGTAGGATGCATATACAGAAGTTTTGTCTTTTCAAGTCATCTTAATTAGAAACAAGTGTGCAGAGACCAAGGGACAACATATAGCAAAAGGTCAGCAGCCAGGATGTGTGCTGCCCGACGGTGCGGGATGCGTTTAAACAGCCGGTTTCTCCTCCTGGCACCTCTGCTGTCAAAAGCCCAGCAGTGTCAACAGTTATCACAGTTTGGTTTGTTCGTTTACAGACCAAGCTGTGCTTACCAAAAGAAAAGCAAAAATCCAAACGTGTTTCAACTTTATTCTTTGGCACACCCAAAGCATTGGTTTATTGAACTCGTTTAAAGAAAAAAAAAGTACAAAATTTGACTTGCAAGCCTTGTAACACTGTACAGATTATTACGTTTTTTCCCTTTTTTTAAACAATAGCAGTGGTCCTGTGGATGAGCTGTCTACAGTATTAGTCAGAGCAGTAAATCTATCACACATGATTCTACAGTTGATAAACATTCCTCTTCCAGTATATTTAATCTCTGAGTTACTCTCTTTTGACAACCTGAACATGAGCTCTGAGTAGGTCTGATTAGGACATTTAAACAAATCCGTATACTTGATCTAATTGTTGTAATTGGTCAAATATACATTAACTTGATTTAACAGAGGCATGTTGTTACCACTCTTTAAAATAATTTCCACTGTCGAAGTGGTTGTTATTAGTTATGTTTTTTTTTATCCTAAAACAGTTTCAATATTCTCTTCGCTGTTGTTTCCCAGAAACAAATTTTTCCAGAGGCTCAAAAAATGTTTTCTTTAAGATCTTTTCAAAGCCTTTGTTAGGAGGGGCTGAGTAAAATACAATTAAATAAATGTATAAAACAAGCACAGCTGTATAAAAACCTTTTTCACAGCACTGTAACCTTTCAGAGAAGAAAAAAAAACAGCAGGGGCTTTACAAAAGCAATAACCGTGTTCTGTCAAGGATTTTTTTTTCTGCGCATATGGAGCATAGAGTCCGGAGTCATATGAAAGCTATTTGGCTTTGGGGGGCAGATAGTAGGGGTGAAACAGCCTCTCATGGGCACAGATGTGCAGAGCAGCATGTGTGTGCATCAGTAACCGTGGAAATCGTGAGGTGAAGTAGCTGACAAAGCCTTCAGGCAGCTCTCCAAGAGTCTCCTGCACTTCAGGTGGCAACTCATGGTAGTGATGCTTCTGTAAGATCCAGAATTCAAAAGCAAAAAATAAATAAATAAACTTGTGTGTCTGAATAAGTATGTTACAGTTAAAATGTTTTCAAGTAAATAAGCTGACCTTATTCCTCATAGCTCTGAGCAGATCTCTAACGGAATTTCCTTTATATGTTCTGAACCGCCTCAAATCTGGAGTACATATCAGGAGAGGAAAAAAACATTTGTGATTTCTGTTTTCGGGCACATGTGAAGCAGACTTTGCAGTCATGTGGTTACACATTAATGGCTTTATGAGTACCTGTCTGCAGAGGCACAGAGATGTGCATCCTCCAATTGGTACGAACCACTGCTCGTCCCGCAGTCTCCAGTCTGACCACTATGGGACTATCAGCTGGCTCCTTCTCTATGCGGTCACTCACATCCTATCAGCGCACACACATACACAAAAGAAACTTGAAGTTGTGCTGAACCAGCTACTTGAATGCAATAGAAATGTAGAGATAAAAAGCAGAAATGAGACAGTTCCACTGTCGTAGGAAAAATCTGAAGACCTGGAAAAAGAGCAGTTGCTTCTCAGGACTCCAGAAGAATGGATGTTTGAGCACACAGGCGGTGGAGGGACGTGACTCCACCTCAGCACTGATCATTTGTTCGATCAGATCCCGCGCGATGACATCATCTGATAGAACAGAGGTAGACATAAAGTTTTCAGGTCAGTCGTGAATCATTTAGGTTTTAGAATGAGTTCAACTGATTCTAACAGTGGCCCTTTATTAATCTATTCCTCTCACACAATCAATTTCAATTTAGATAATTTGTGAGCTTCTGTGTTTTTCCTGCTGATGACTTTCCACAGTGTAATACACTGAGCTCTTTTGGACACCGGCCAAACGTCCATGACAAGCAAGTCAAAGGCTACTATTACCGTGCATGTCCTCCATAAAGTGCAAGAGTGAGTATTCTCCTGACAGGATGTTTATCTGTCGTCTCAACGTTTCACCAAAGGGGTGCTGCCCTCTGCTGACCACATAGTAAAACACGCAGCCTGCTGAGAAAACGTCCACTGCAGCTGTCTGGAAAGATGACAGGGTAAACAGAAACAAGTCGTGTCATAACCAGAAAAATGTTCAAAGATTAAGACCATATATTCAGAAAAAGGTCAATTTTGCTGCAGCTTAAGAAAAAACGGGTTTATCAAACTTGAGCTAAATTTACATTTAATTATGTTAAGTTTAATCGATGTTTAAGGAAGAATTCTGCCTGGTGAGATGTTTGTGTGCATCCTACTGGTTTAATTCCAGGTGTATCTCGCAGTACTTCGGGAGCTATCCATCCTTCTGTTCCTGGTATTCCAGACCGCAACGAGAAGCTGCTCTGACCGTCTGGAATCTTCTTACAGAGACCAAAATCTGAGATGAGCGCTCGAACTTGACCCAGTGCACTTGGACCCGAAAGGAGAATGTTTCTAGGTTTTAAATCTCGATGAACTGTCGGGAAAAAAAGTACGAATTTCAATTTTCACCTTTGCGTTGTCTCTACTGTAGGTTAAAAGCACCACAGAACACTGACATAATTATGAGTCTATAGCTCTGTGTAAAGGTTTATCTCTGACCTATATTGAGTGAGTGGAGATGCTGGAGACCACACATAGTCTGTTCCAGCAGGGTTACGGGATTCAGCTCCGGAAAGGAAGATGGATCCTCCACATACTGAAGAAAATGCAGACAAGGCAAACAGACACTTTACTTCCTCATAATGAATGTTAGTGTAATTTACATTCAAGGCTGAGACACACAGCACTAACAAAGTCCTCCTGTGCTGACCTGTTGCATGGTTGCGGAACACAGCTCGATGGCAATGTAAGTGAAGAGGTGGTCTCTCTCTGTGCAGAAGTATCGGATGACGTTCGGGTGTGTGTCAGACTCCCGGAGCAGCTGAACCTCCCGCTCTGCTACCTCAAAACACTCCGGCAGGATTCGCTTTACAGCCACTTGTCGTCCATCAAATTTGCCCCTAATGTTTTAAAGAGGAACTCAGTGTCCACATACTTGTATTTTCATGTCTTTGTATTTTTAATCAAATAACATCTGTGATTTTTGTTGGTAAGCACGCGTTTCGAGGAAAACCTGAGCTAGAAAGCACACATTTTTCAGGTTAAAAGGACAGCTCTGCCAAGCTCCTACTCACTCAGCTCTTTCCACCTTCAGCGGTCACCATCTTTGTAAAATTCTGCAAGTATTAATCATTTGCAGCACTGGCATCTGTGGGGGTGAGCTGCATTGCTGTGTTTCTCTCACTTTCATCACTCACTTTGGATTTTAGAGCTAGGTTGATTAACTCTCCCCCATCTAATCTTTTAGTCAATGCTGAATTCATAAATTATTTGATAGTAAAAAGTACTTTTAGTCTTTTTATAATTGTGGTTGTTGGTGAGTAGGAGCTGGGAGGAGCTCTAAGGTGATAATGTTCCTTCATACCACAATGATCAGCGTCTCTGAACAGGAAAATTCCTTGGCACAGAAGTTAAGTTTTGCAGATATTTTGCACTAATGATCTAAAACAAGCAGCAGCCAACAGAGCCAATAGATAAGATAAAAATATATACTATACCTAAAGACAAAAGTTCCTGCTGTGCCATGTCCGAGCACCTCCACCGGAACAAAGGAGATTTTTCCAACCAGCACTTCATCACTGTTTCCTTGTAAAAGAGATGGAAAAGTACAGTGTCATCTTATCTTTAAATCACACCATTTTTTCCTATTAATCTGATAAATATTTTCTGTAGAGATCTACCAATGGATTTAGTTAAACAGTCTGCAAATGTTGTAGGGGCTGATATTTAGTAACAGTTTATCGTCTTATTAGTTGTTTAACAAATATAAATAAACAAAAAGAAAAATGTGAGAGAGAGTGGCTTTATTGATTATTCAGTTGAATTAATGCTAAGTATTATTTTTCTGTATTTTGAAAAAGATGCACAAATATCAACTTGGCACTATGGCCAGTTGAGTTAAGCTGTGCAAATAAAAAATATTGTAATTAGATCTAAGCCTGACTGATCTTGATGTACATGTTTTGTTTAGCTAACATGTTATTATGCATTTTTGATTGGTAGATATGATTTGTGATGTGCTTATTTCGATTTTTGTGTTCATTTTTGGCGCAATTGGGTTCTTACCTGTAGCTGGTCTGTTGTCAGTGTTGCCATTATCTACATCTGAGGTGGTACTGCTATGGCTGTGAGGGCCAGGTAGAGCATCAGTTGATGCAGGTGGAGAGTCTAGATCCAGAAAAGAGAGGGCACATGTGCTGTAGGTGTTACATGCAAATAAAGCTCTGCCTTACCGCTTTTAACAATAAAATAAATAAATGCAGCTTATAACACAAAGAAAAGTGATTAAGAAACCTGTTTGTTATTATTGAATTCACTTAAAAAAGCAAAGAAGCAGTGGGGCTTCT
Organism: Menidia menidia; assembly: GCA_907169785.1. Taxonomy (NCBI): domain Eukaryota; kingdom Metazoa; phylum Chordata; class Actinopteri; order Atheriniformes; family Atherinopsidae; genus Menidia; species Menidia menidia. The sequence goes on along the minus strand of CAJRST010013335.1, from coordinate 4,443,887 downwards.
TTAGCAAATCTTGTTTAAAAGTTAACGTACATACCACTCGTGATATCTGTGTCAGTAGATGCCGTTACGTCTGCAGACTCTAAAGTCTGATTGTTTGTTGTCTGCCTGTGGGTCAGTGTGTCTGTCTGCATCTGCTGGAGGTGGGACTCAAAAGCTTCCTCCAGCTGTCTTTGAGCTTTCAAATGCTTTGCTGTTTGCTGCAGAAACACACAAAGACACAAGACAATGAAAACAGAAGATGGTAACTGTAAGAGGAGGGCACATAGACATACATATATATATCTGTATATACAGAAAGTGAACACCTGAATTCCAAGGCATGCGTTTGAAATACACAGTCAAACTCACAATTGGACATGTGAATGCAAATGCAAGCCATCCTCCCAGCAGCAATGTCAGGACAGCCAATGTCAGATGGTCCTGAGTCATATAGACAGGCAGGACAGTGGGCGGCCTCTGAGCCTGTCCTGTTGTCCTGCTATCAGCACCTCCTTTGTTAGCATTAGAGTCACCGTGGACACTGCTCTGAAACTGATGGGCAAAAGAAGCAATAAAAAATACCTGAAAAGTTTGTACTTTTTCCTTTGTGTTTAAGAGAAGCTATTCCTTAGCTGGCTTTGAATGGTTACAGAGTTACATTAAGTAATTTCTTTGTTCTTTATTCACAGATAGATGAAGACAGAAAATAGTGGACTGTTAAAGGCTGTCATAAAAAACATACATCCTTATGTGTAAACTACAATAATGGTATATAAGTACTGTGTCTCACATAGTGCTGCTGGTGGTGGTGGAAGGCAGAGGAGACAGGAGGGGGAGAAGATCGAGGGGGGATAACTGCCTCACCAGAATGATGCAGAGAGGCAGGAAAATCCCTCAGCATGGTGGTGTGAGCTACTGGAGGGAGTTCATGGTGACCTACGGCACAAAACATCACAGACACAATGAATTTACAGCTGCACAGAAGTCTGTCCTGTCAGGCTGGGGATCATCATCAAAACAGTTCAAACATAGTTCTCTTTTAGCCCTGATTGCGGTTGATGTAAATCTCTACGGATGTTGGAGTGTTTTTATGCATTTACCGATGAGCAGCCAGTGGTTTTTCTTGCTGTTTGTGCTCCCTGGTGGGTAGCGCACATCAGTTGATGGTGTGATCTCGCACTCTCCTCGCTCACTGACTGTCACTCCAACTGTCACTGGGCCCTCAATCCTTGCTAGGGTTAGTCCCCGAGGCTGCCATAGAGAAAAAAACACAGACTAGTTATCTTCTCATCACTTTGATCACTATCATAAGTGTAATGTTTGTCCCTGAGTGGATGCACTACATCAGGTCCTTGTTTATTCAGAGCGGGAGAATTAATATGATCCACACAACACCTACCTCATCTCTAAGTGCAATAACATGCAACTAAAAACAATTGTAATTTGTGATTAATAGTCACTTAAATCATTGTTACCTTATTCATTGCTACTTTCAAATTTTAGTGTTCAATTTCCTGCACTGTCTCTATTGATATTTTTCTTTTTGACCTGTGTGGCCAGACCGAGCTTATTTGTAAACATGGCTAAAGAAGAATCTGGAATTTTGGAGGAAGCAGGAGAAATATTTCTACTCACCACTAATGACACTCCATGGTGGACAAGAGAAGTTGAGGCATAGAGGTGGGAGTCCAGCTTTCCAACATAGAGTGTAGGTCTGCAGGAAACAAAAGCTGGGTTACTTCCTCAGTTTGGTACTCTTTTCTTGGCATGTCTGTCAGCAACTAAGTCTGATTCATTTCGTGGGTGGGCATCTGTAGGGGGATAACTGAATTTCAAGTAATTTGTTCAAGTACGACTTGAGTGTAGAGCTTGTCAGTAACATGTGGGCACAACATGTAGGGAAATTTGTTCAAACGTTTTGGTTGCTTTGTGTTTTCTAAAAGCATCCCATGACCATAATGATGCTGACATGAAAATCTACCATTTCATAACTGTGGGAAGATCAGTATATACACCGTTTCTCTTACACTAGCTGTGTTTGTGCAGTGGCTTGGTCTTTCACAAACTGATAGCTCCACTTCAGCGTAGACTCTGATTCTTCCTGGTTTTTGGCAGAGGAAAATGTTAGGAATCGTAATGTTTCCATGGCAAGGGACAAGTGAGGGGCATGTCTCAGCGTGTCCCCAGAGTACAGGTACACCCCCACAACCGGTGAACCGTAGTTTTGACTCCACAAGACATCACCTGGAAAACAATATGATACGACAGTTAAAGGACGTCTGGGTGGGTAGAGAAGAAAGATTGAAGAAGGGCTTTGCTTATTCAAACCACACACTTCCCCTTACCTGACTCTCTATCAACTGTAACAACAAGACCATCCCCACTTGACACAAGGTGGGCCATTTCTGGAAGGATTGCACAAAGAGTAAGTTAGCTTTTTTATTTTTACTTAGTCTCAGCTTTTCCTTCGTAAACACTATGCAAACCCCAACTCAACAACATAAATATTCCAATGAATATTCCAAGTGATTGTGCATCCTGAAAAAAGTTTCTCAAGAGAGAAATATCAACAAGAACAAAGACCATAGAAACATCAAAGAAGAAATATACAGTCTAAAATAATAACCTGCTGAGTTTTTAGTCAAGAGATTTCCTTTTTCTTTTTTTTTAAAGAAAAAGTTATCTCACATCTATTACTTACCAACAAAGACATACTGAGAGACATAGTGTAAAATTGTTAAACAGACAGTTTTTAATGGAAATTATTTAATTAACAACAAACTGTACAAAGTCAGTGTGTGCAGAGACATACTGTAGTCCTGCTTCTCATCATAAGGGATGGCGGAGTAATCATTGTACGTGGCACTCCATCGCAGCTCCTGTGTCTTTGTATCAAACATAGTGACCATGTACTCTGCAAAGGACAAAGCGACACACGTCACCATAAAACTTCCTCAGGCACGGGAGAGGCTGTTCATGATCCTGTGTGACATACCTGTCCGCCCAATGTAGAGCAGAGGAGTGTTGGGGCAGATGGACTCAGAGGAGGAGGTGGTTAAACTTGTTTGCTTCTCACCCGTTTCAGGATCCACTACAAACCACACATCCTGCTTCTTTCCTGCATGTGCATAAACACACACACACACACAAACAATTATTCACCAAAAGCAATCATTTCTGCCACATATTTGTTCAGTATGACTCAGTTTCTCTTATGCGTTTGTCACACATATGGATATGTGGTACATATCTGTGCGTACACTAACAGACTGTACATATCTGACCTGTATAGAGTATGCCATCGGAGCTTCTGCAAGGAGCTGACTGAACCAGCTCTGGGATGGTAAAAGGCAGTTTCTAAAGATAAAGAAAGGCATTATGGTTATCAGGTTAAATAAAAAAACATTATGTGGCCCCGAAGACACATAGACAAACCACTGCTTACCATCAAGCCCTCCTTGTGCTTTCCACCAAGTACATACAGGCTGCCATCATTAGGGTCTGGGAGGAAACTTGGTCTAGGTAAAACAATTGTTCATTAGTAAAATTATATATCATTAAGCAGAGTATATATATATTATATAAAGTTCTTATGATCCATGACTTGTGAGAATGAAGGTTTTTTTAGGTTAAGTAATTTTTTTAATATGTTTGAGTGTAAACTCAGAGACTGAGATATTCACTATTCTACAATAAAATGTGGGGTGCGTAAAATGTGGGGTTCTGTTAGGTATCATTCGCATAGCAATGGTATGAGGAGGTATGGGAGCAGATCATACACGGAGGGCTTCCATAGCAAGTAATATAACCCTGAGCTTGAATTGCACATATACTAATTTAATCTTTCTAAATATTGACCATCAAACTAAGCAGAGAAACCAATAATAACAACAATAAAATTATCATAACCAAATTATAAAGTTAGCACGAAGTAATTTGAACTTCAGTATTTATCCTTACATGTACACACACCTGGTGTGTGTTACTTACTCTGTGAGGTAGACAGGTACATGAATAATGGGGTCTGAAAGATTCAAGGAAAGATGCAAACCATTAAAAACTTTTTTTTCTTAAGTTGAGTGAGTGAAGAGCATGGGCAGGTTTGTGTCTGAACCTTCTCTTAAGGTCCACTTGATGTCCCCTGTCTGTTTGGACACGGCATGCAGACTACCATCCAGGGTCGAAACGAACAGGAGGGATTCCGGAAGGGTGACTGACCTGACTCCTCCAACCTGAAATGTAGCGAAAGGCAAAGAGATAGGGAGAGAAAACCTTTAAGCCAGCTGTTAGAGAAGGTCAGTCGTGTCATGTATCTGATTCGGATTTTAACATTACTTGGCATGTGGATGCGCGTGACTTTGTATGAGTGGGTGTGCCAGGGTTTGATTGTCCATGCCTGTGGTGAGTTGGTACTCAAACAACGTTCCTTATTTAACAGGATATCCTTATTCTCTGCCCTCCTGACACTATGCCTGAGGCTGAAAACTTGCATGTGTGCCTGAGTTGCTCATATTGCGAGAGTAAAAATCTGTTTACGCACTGGGGCTTCCTTTTGGGGACAAAAGTAATTCCATGCCACATAGATAAAGAACTTATATTTGGTTTAGGACTATAAAGAAATAAACTTAACTGATTTAAGTTAGATTAAGCTTGTATTGGGAGGTGATAAAGAAAATGAGAGTCATGGCAATGTCCCCTTAAGAGATGGAAATGCAGCTGAGTATATTTGTGTGTGCCTCCACCCCTCTGTATTTACCCACTGAGGGGTGTCTGCTGGTATGGGAGCAGGATCCTGAGGTAGTGCCCTGCCCAAGCAAAACACAGGAGCAAGACACGCGCGCACATGGGCGCGCACACGCACGGATCATTACTTTCTTCGGGCAATTTAGCTGAGCAGCGGGTTATCTAAACACTTAAAACCTCCCCATCATCTCATTGGCAACTTTTCCCGGAGCCATAAATAGACTCGGATGCCAGTGGCGGTCTCCGCTGGGCATAAATAGACACACACCGCGTTCACAACAGAAACACCGTCACACTGCTCCGCGTTTCGAAGTTTACCTGAAAAAGTTGGCCTTCCCAGGACAGCAGGAGAACAGACAGCAGCAGGCGTCCCAGAGCCCCCATGACCCCCAAAACACTCTGTTTCATGGTCCGACAAAAAAACGAAGACCAGAGCTATTCAACTAACAACAGAGGTCGAACTCTCTCTTCATTTCCAGCGCCGACGTCCAGCCGTCACAGCAGCCGCATGACTTCTCCCATCACTGAAAACGCGCTCATAGTGGGCAAAAGTGGCAAAGCTTATAGGTGGGAGTAAAACTTTAGAACCATAGCAACCGCTCCTGTCACTATTTCCCTATTTCCGTGTTGGGAAAGGCTCGGTGACGTCAGCGACAAACTGTCAAAGCGCCGGGGGCCGGATCCCCGTGTCCACCCCGAGCACCTGTCCCCTCGAGATGAGCGCAACGAGTCCTGGCCAATGAGAAGCCGAGTTTGGAGAAGAGTGGGCGGGGCCATGGAAAGGACTGGAACACGTGGAAACCGACAACAGGACAAATGTCAACGCAACAGAAGAAGCTTTTTGTGCAATAGAAAGACGTGGAGGGATTAATTGTTCGTCTCCCGCAGTTACACACAATGACTCAAATTTATGGGAAGTACCTCCATCAGCATGAAATTGTAACTGTTCTTCAGTTGGTCTTTTCATATCTACACTTAAACTGACTTTAAGGAGGGAAATGTTTGCTCCGGTAAATGTATTCTAGTTCCTCGGTGTTTTCATTAGTGCTGATACAACGAGTTTAGTTTTATTCCCTTTGGTTTATTTTCTGAAATGTTTAACGTTTCAGTTTTCTAAAGATACCAATACTTCTCTAAGTCGAAAGGCATTCTCAAAGCTTTTTTTATGATCTCTTTTGTTAAGATTTTTGACAGAAATGACTGACAAAAGTAGGATCCTTAGTTTTAGTTTTGTATATCAAACAAAACTAATGGTAATTTGTGTCTTTTTACAACAAATGAAAACATCGTCCAATTAAATAACGTGAAAATATTTACCATCTCTTTTATTTTCTGCAACATTTCTCCTAAGCGATTTCTTCCTACAGAGCCCCACAGCTTCATCCATGACATACCAAAATACAGTACTATTCACAATGTACAATTCAAAGTGCATTTTCATGGGGACACCAGACTCGGATAAAGTAACTTATAAGCTGTGCGCTTAAAATATTAAATGATAAATAATACTGGCAGGCACTTCTCACATAGGAGGAATGGAAAAAACAGATGAGATACATTGAAAAGGCTGGTCTTAAAGGCATGAACTGGCTGTGCACAGGTAGGCAACACATGGGTTCTTCACACCGTGCATTCCCCAGGCCTCAGATTCGGTGTGGTCTATTGGTGGAGCATGCCGTCGGGTTTAGGGTAACCAAACAGCTCAAAGTCTGGTTCATACAGCTTGTAAAGTTCTTTCCTCTTGGTAATAGGTATCTGTGTAAACCAGTCTCTTTCCCAGCTGGCTGCGGTACGGTTTCGGGCCCCTGAGGGGAAGCGTAGCAGATGATCCACCTTCAGAAGCTTCAGTAGTTGCTCCGCATCGGTTTCAAGGGTTTCTAGTCGTCCAATGAAGTCATATTTCACCTGGCATGGATGGCACAACCGGTAAACCTGCAACAGAGAAGGTATATCTACAGTTTAATATTAGACCCTGTGTTCATATATTGAAACATATGAAAAACTCCTGCACTGTTTTAATCACTAAAAAGGGGTTTTGGCTATCCTGCCTTCACCACGTGCAGTTTGTCCAAACTCGTGATTTCAGACAAACTACATGAGGAGACAGACCAGTTTTTTCTGGAAGGTAGGGTTTTTCTCCATTTGCAGCATTATCTCTCATGTCTTTGGCAGTGTTGTTTGCAGCCACGTGCTGCTGCAGTATCATTCAATGGCTCAGATAAACTTAATTAACTTTTAGAGAAGGTTGGCTCTGATTATTGGACAACTGTGAAGCCCCTGGAGCTTCCCAACAAAATGCTGCCCAGCTGCAACACGAAACAGCCTGTCGTCTGAGACTAATACGATAAGGACTGATAAAGGCGGTCCAATAGCTTTAAATTTTCTTCTTAAAGCTGAAATTCATGACGTATGTGGCTGTATTTTGGGGGGGGGGTTCCAATTGATAACACGATAACATAATATAATTTCCCTTCATCATCTAATTGCTTAGAACAGATATTTGGTCAAATATTTCCATCACTTTGTGGGAAAAGTGTGTATGTCTGAGGCAGTCCCAAACATTTCACCCTGCTAGCTTTACTCAGAAATTGTTTAAAGAAGCTACTCCCCATCTGAGATTAAACCTAAACAACCTTTGGTTCCCAGTCAGTGCCTTTCATTCTTTATTTATCAAATTCTTTGTCTGTGATGAAGTTGCTTTCACCACTCTCAGGGGCCATGTGTGGACTTGGAATAGCTTTTTGTCCACCAGATTTGGTTTTGGGTACATCTGAAACTGGTCCAGCAGTGTTGGAGAACTGTGTCCTTCCCATTCAGAGCTGATTTAATACTTAGCCAGCTGCAACACGCAGAAAAAACTCCTGTGCTTAGTTCTGGTGCCATGTAGTCAGACTACACAGTTTACATAGACACAAAGGGGGACTCAATCAATATAATGAATATTTCATGCTCACAAGTCATTTGGATTGTCACACTGCATACATTTGTGCTAAATGTTATATTGACTCTTTCTTTCTTTATTGTTTTTTTTTTTTTGCCTACTGACAGGCAACATAGTGCCATCCTTAAGACAACAACCGTGATTTCTATGTTTTGAAGTTAGGTTGTATCAAAAAGGGCAGGGACACTGTCATGTTCCATTCGAGGAGACATGAAAAAGTGAGGAAAAGTTGACAATGAACGCAACATCTTTTTCGAAAATCCATTTAAAATTTCAAGCATGCACTGAACATATCAGCATGCAGTGAGAGGTTGCACTTGGGATATTACCTGCCGCCAGTGCTCATTGAAGATGCTTTCCCGCTCGGTCTCTGGATCTAGCAGATATGTGATAAACTGCTGAAATGTCGGTTTGATTCCGGCCGCAAACGCCTCAGCAGCCGTCTGTGGCAAACTCCCTGATATGTTACCATACTGCTGCAGCATGACTGAACCAAACTGCCTGTAGAAGTCCTCATTGGGCCTAAACACACACACACAGAAAAATGCACACGCTAATAATTAATCAAATAAGTGAAAGGACTGCAGTTTAGTCACAGGTGAAGCGCATCCCATTTCCTTAAAGCCAGTGTGCGTGATGGCAGACACACACCTTCCAAACTTGTTCCTGAAGGCAGAGATAAGGCGCACAAAGGGGTCTCTCACAAACAGAAACTTGGTGTAGTGCTGGAGCTTGAGTGCCATCAGGTGGCGAGACAGTGAACCATAATGGCGCCAAAACCTGGCAAAGAGAAACAGAGACGGAACGTAACTTGAGCGCTCATCTGCTGGTGCGAGCCTGTCTGTGTTTTTCTCTCTGTTTTGTCGTCTTAAAAAAATCTGTTCAGCTGCTTGCTCTTTAGCAGAACTGAGCACATTTGGTATTGACATCGGATGACTGCAAACCGAGTCGGATCGCGGCGGAGGGGGGAAAAGACGTGTCCTGTATACTGATACAGACAGAAAAACACATGTCCGGCTCCCGCGGGGCAGAGAAAGGTCTGCCTGTGCTGCAGCACCAAGCCCCGCCTGTCCTTTCCACACACTCCGTCCAGCATCAGCTCATTAAATAGCTCAAAACGCACACAGTTTGACAAACACAGCTCCAGCATAATTACACATCTGAATAGTGGAGGTCTTTATTAGGCTATTTGACGAGGGCGCGCAAGTCCAGTTTTTGTTAGCTAAAGCAATAAGACGCAGAGAGAGAAATGTAATACTGATACACAGAACACAGTAAGTATAAATTCTTTTTTTTATTTCAGCCTTAGAATACACAGGCTGATGCACCTTCATTTCTGAATTGTGAAATTGTGTTAACCCATTTCCTTCCTCTGCTCATTCAAGGATTGAGAAATATGGCTTGCTAGGGAAACTTCCTGCCAAGAGATGGTTTGCATTCTCAGTGTTTATTTTGTTTATGTTTTCTGTGAGGCCATTTGACACTCTTTTGCTCTGACACTGGGCAGATGTGCTTTTACTGATTAGGAATGGTATTAAGATTCATCATTTGGCTTGACTTTGAAAGGAATTTGGTAAGATATTTGCTCATGCAAATGAAAGTTAATGAATACAAACTCTCCTTTGGCGTTTCCTCCCTAATCTAAAAGGCCAACACTTCCTTATGAGAAGCAGAACTTTATTTATCATCTTTACCCTGGAGAGAAAAATTAAGCAGGTGACCTTTGGGATATAACGAGCATTATATTTGCAATCACTGCAAATGTGAAAGTCCGTTTCAAAGTAAGAAAAACCACTGAGGACATTAAGTTCATGCTGAAATTATATCCATAAACCCTACAGAGAGGCCGGGTTCAGCAGGAAGACATTAATAAGTCCCTTTTGGGCTGTGTGTAAAATATTATCTTAACATAATTTAGTATTTAAGAATGATAGGTGCAACAGGGCTGAATTATATGTGATGATGGTAGTAATTTATCATCGGTCCCAGAGACCCCTCTCCCTGACGACACAGCTACACCTGAATCTCTGTGTCTTATCAGTATCTCTAAGGTTCTTGGTGAACCAGTATGGAATGCTGCCTTTTCTCATTCCCGATGCAAAGATTACCACACATCTCCCCTTAAACAGCGCCTCCAGACCAGAATGACTGCTGGTAAGGAAAGCTGTTAGCTGCTTAAAATCTCCTTTTCTTTGTTTGTAGCCCCACCAGCTACAGTGCAAAATCCAAAAACATCCAAATGCACTGACCTCAAAGGGCCTTCTTGTGCATTTCACTCATTTTCAAATTAAATTTAATTTAAAAAAAGGTATTACAAAACTGTTTACATTTCCTATACTCAGAAGTCAAGAATACATATATTAATCTAAGGTAATATTTGAGCATCTTTCAAATGACTAAAAGAAAGCTTCCTGAGTATTTTATACTTTTATAGAAATTTTGAATATGAAAGATGCTTTTGCTCTTCGATTTAAAAAATCACAACTCAATGACTTATATGTGAATGATGTTCACTGAGAGGCTAAAAGAACAAGCAGCTGCCTCATGCTCCACAGTTTTTCATCAACCAGCAGATCCCCGACGGCAGACTGAAACCCAGAGACTCAGGAGCCAAACGGTCAGGGAGACAGAGGGAGAATAACACCGCAGCAAATCTCAGTGTGACATGAATGCCATGGAAATTAGGGCTTAAAAAGAGCTCATCTAAAAGATCCTGCACACAAAAATGTAAGATTGTAAAATAATCGAAACCCTGGTTTCCCTCATTTCCCTCTGTTATTCTTTCTGTTTTTAGCAGACAGAAATGGGAACTGTCCGTCAGGTTCCGCTGTTTAATTCCCAGTGCGATGCTATTCTCAGAAATTGTGGCTGACAGAGCAATTTCGCTTACTGTAAGCACTTAAAGAAGGATCCTTAAACATGCATTATAGGGTAAACACACAAAATAAGCAGCAAACTTTGCTGTGTCATACTTTGCGAAGGTGAGGTGGAGGGAGGAGTTGTGCACAACGTCGGAGGGCACGGCCTCTGGGTCGGTGTAGGGTTTTCCTGAGGACGGCGAGATTAAAGACTGAGACAGAACCACCATGACTCTCTTCCAATTGGTGCACGCCACCTGAACAAAGAGAAGGGACGAGAGACATCAGCGTGAAAAAAGGTCAACCATTCAGAGTATCTGAGGAAATGTGTGCATGTCTGGGAAGGAACGTGTTTGGATTGAGGCCTCTCGATCCACACGCTTCCAACTATAAACAACAATCGCATGAAGTGGCAGAGGGGGAGCGGTACCTTGGGAACATAGCAGTAGATAATCTGGTGCGTGTCATCCACGATCAGGTGGTCCAGCTCTCTGTTGGGGATTTGCTCAAACGCCCGAGTCCTTCCAGGGAACTCCAGTGTGTCCCTTCCTGAACATACATCCATAACCCTCCTCTTTCTCTCCTCCTGTTCCCCGTCAACTGTAGCTACGGGAGCCCTCTTCTTGCCCTCATACTCCCTTGATTTGTCCTGCTTCTGCTCCTCCTTTCTACGTTTCTGAGCTGCTGCTTGGTAGCCGAGAGCAGCGGTGGACGGGGGGGTGGGGACGGTGCCGGACGCACCGGTCTGCGAGCTGATGGTGGACATGGCCGGTGAGGTGGTGCAGCGGCCAGAGTGGAGGGACCCGTGTTTCAGCTCCTGAAAGGGGTAGAGGCTGAATCCGCCCACATCGTCCCAGTAGACGATGATGAGCAGAATCATAAACAGGGACCCCAGGAGGAAGGCCACTCGCAGGCTGCGCCATACTCCCATGTTTACACCGCACTCGGGGCCGTGGCGGGCGCAATAAAAATGCTTGTGGTTATCTCTGCTCCATGGTGGCGATCGATCACGGAAGCAGACACTTCCAGCTCAGCAGCAGCTGCAGCGATGAAAAAAAAGAAAAGAAAAAGAGGACACGAGATTAAGACCCTTTTTCCGAGCGTTTCTTCTTTTCTTAGAGCGAGAACGAGGGGATGCAAATGTAGAACGCTAACAACCAAAAAAAGGAAGTGTGCACTTTAGATTTGACACACAGGTGTAGCCTCTTGCCAGATTTCTGCTAAATATTTCTGGTGGCTCAACCTCACATAACAAGCATGCAGAGACTTGACCCGAAAGTTTGAGCAACCCCCTTTCACGCCATGTCATGAAAAGCTGCATGAAAAAAAAAAGATCTGAAGGCATAAAGCTGAAAGGAAAAGTTTCAAAAACATTAAAGGAAACAAAAGAAAATTCCATTTGAGTGTTATCATCGGTTTATTCAACTGAACTTGGTCTGCCCTCAATGCTGTTTTTAAAATTCACGCTGATCGTTCCAAATTTGGCAAGTCAGCAGCTAGAAAACACTTCCAGCTCTGTCGAGCTATGTGAACATCAACACATTTGTTTTCTGAGTGCCAAGCAGCAACTCAAAGGGGCTGTTTATTTTAGTCTTTTTTTAAAAACTCATTCACTTATTTGACTCTCATTGCATTCCTTTAAAAAAAAAAAAAAACGTGGGCTGGAAAAGATGAGGAACGGTCTACAAAAACGCATGCAAACTGCAAGTTTAAGGTAGTTTTCCCTCAGATTTTCCCTGACGCAGTGTTTCTGATCAGGCTGAAGGTTTCTGTCTTGCACTGTTTTGTCCATTCACATTAAAGAGGCTCTGAAACTGAGACTGAATCCGCAACACTAAGTTCCCTTTCTCTTGTATCACAGTTTCCATCTTCGGTGCTGCAGTTTCCGGGCCACTGACTGCTGTCTGTTGTTCTCCTCTTGTGAGACTAGTACTCTTTCTGTGTCTTTTTTGCTGGGTCACCCTCTTAACTTCCTGTGTTGTGAGCTATTAGTAATCAGAGTTGTGGTAAGAGCTGAGCTCTAAAATCAGAATCAGCCAAGCCAACCCATGCTTCCTTATCCTTTAGTTTATTAAGCACATAACATGCTCCACGTCCTACTTTGATTATGTCATGTGTAGTTACATTAGCCATAGTGTTATTACATATACGAAAACGGGATTTGTGGTTAAATCTTACAATTCTCTACCGGCCATACATTCAGACAGATATTCACAAAAAAAAAGAAAACATTAAATGTTGGAATGTGTAAAACACATTCAATCCATAAGAAAACTGTCTTCCCGCTCTTCTGTGGCTGCATCCTGACAGAAACCCTAGTGTAGAGCAACACAATGACCTGATCTCCCCTACATGATATGCTTGGCTGTGTTTCGGGGTGTTGAGTGGCCCAGGGGCCGTGGGAACCACGGGCTCCACCAGGGACGCTCAGCTGTCACTGAGATGTGAACAAACGGGGCTTGAACTGGAGAAGGGGCAGCTTCAGGAGGGTTTCCACCCCTCTTTGTCTGTCCCATAAAAACATCTGCTGTCGGTGGAGGGGGGGTGAGGGGGGATTATGGAAAGAAAAATGACAGCCCCGGAAGAAAAAAAAAACAGATAAACTCCAGACAGTCAGAAGAAGAAAAAAACGTTTAGCCTAAGCCCAGTGCTCAGATTTTTCTTTCTTTTTTTTTTTTTAAAGAAAATTATGGGTTTCTCTGTGGAAAAAGCAGAGCCCTCACTGACTGGAGGAGTCTGAAGAAACTAACATCCACCAAGTCCCCCTTTTTCCTGCCACGCGTTCCGCACGCGCGGAGAAATGGGAGAAAAACACATTGTTTGTGACCGTAAAATAGCGTGCTCGGTTCAAAGTCTTAACACTGGTCAAAAGAATAAATAAATCTCATACCCGAGGCCGTTTAAGGCGTGAAGACGCCTGTAATAGTGTTTCATATCAGGTTACACGCCTTTAGCTCCTCTAAAAGGACCTGACACTTGCTCCTCTGAGTCGGAGGGAAACAATCTTAATTTGGCCAGCAAACAGGTCACAGTGTGCCCATTCACGGACTGCCGCGGACACTGTTCCTCTGTCATCTCCTCTCCTCTGAACGGCAGCCGCAGAAAGCCTGGGCTTATTTTTTTTCTCCCCACAATATCATTCACTGTAACTCCCCACCGTCTCTCTGCTCATCCTCCCTCTGAAGTCCAACAAAGCTCGGTTCGTCTCCTCTTACGTTCTCAGAGAAAGATCACAGGGAACGTGAGTTTATCTCAATACCAATTTGTCTGTGGGAAAAGAAAACACACACTCACACACACGGCTATTCAGAGAGCTCAGTCTTACCCAGCAGTGGATATCCATGCCGGTCGGTCAGTCCCGTTAAAGTCCCCCCTTTTTCTTGTGTCCGTCTGGCCGGTGATGAGACTGGGCGGGCACATTAGAACTGCAGCGGTTTTCGCTCCCCACTGAATGAACCGGGAAGTCTCGCGAGATACGAGCCATTCAGCCACCCACGCTTCCCCATCACGTTCCATTCATTTTCACCAAGCTCACCAAACACAGGTTAACGCGAGGATTTGGGCTGTAAAATAATAAAACAGCCCTTACCCAAGATTCTGGCTGTTGAATTAAATCAGACACCTCCAGGGGGCCCCAGAAACATCCGCTAACTGGGAACAAATTGTTCTGAGGAATTTTGCCCCTTATAAAAAATTCAGTACAATTTACACTGTTTTTGGCAAGACGATAATAATGTTAACATATTAGGATTTGAAAGCCTGGCTTGAGGAGCATAAAAGTCATAATTTGAATTTGGTGAGGCTTTAGACCATTTATTTAAGTCGTTCCCCCTCTAAAATGACACCATTTTTAAGTTTCAGATTACCTTGTTTTCTTAAAAGTTATTCATTTTTGTTTTGCATTGTGTTCTTCCGTGCACCTTTGATTCCTCTGTCCATTGGAGGACGTTTCTGCCTTCCCTTTTTCAGTTTTGTTAGTAACTTTTAACTGTTATTATGAAACATCTCTTCCTTTTATGTATGAGTTTTACACGGCTTTTACAAACTTGGCAGATTTGCAGATTTTTACCCTATAAAAAAACACTATTTAAAGAAATCCCTGAAATCCAAACAGGAGTATTTCCAATTTTATCTGCTAATAAATGCTGTTATGTTGTTGGAATCTTCAATGTACAATAAAAGGAATCTAATCCCTTGTAAAATGTCATTATAGCTGGGTTCAGAACTGCATCTATTAAAATCTGTAACTTATTTCACAGCCAGTAAATGCTTTAAATCTGCAGGTTGGGGGTACATATAAAACTAAACATTTACACATACAAACGAGGCATCCATTGAATAGGTGATCAAAATGCTCTTCATAGTTGTGCTACTTTCAGATTTTCAACAGCACTGCCTTCTTGAGTTGTAATGTTTGTGATCACTCAGCTGAAAGAATACAAGAACATACTGAGACAACTCCGCTGTTACTGTGTTTGAATGTTTATTTAAAGTTATTCCCACTGCGCACCCTCTCCTCGTGTGAAAGCTGAGTCTGAAAGGAGGAGGATACAGGCCACTATAATGCCACATTAGCACATTTATGGAAAAGGCTACTTGCTTGGTCTCAACACCTCCATCCTGCTCTGGTATGGCACTCTGTGCTGCCCGGTAGTAACACACTAGCATGATGTAACTAGTCCTGAAACAACCCCAGAAGGAAGAAAGTCCAACAAGATGGGGCTGAGAGGTGGTGACTACAACCAATGACTAGAAAAAAATGGAGGCAGTGTTACTATATATCAAGTTCCGCAGAGAAGAAGATTGGGTTAACGATGGTACGAGACAGGAGAAAATGTGAGGTATCTTCTCGTTTGACTGTGGCTCCTGATCCAGAAGACGTGCTCTGATGATGTCACTACGGTTGAAAATTGAGCTCAAAAAGAACCCAAGTTTCACTGCCCGGTTGTCGTCCTTCTCCAATCAATGACGCAGTGCCTCTCTCTCCTCCTTCCACACAACAACAGATGGACTGGAGAAAAAAAGGAAAGCATTACAGCCGGAATTACTTCTCAATAACGGGGGTTTGTGGCCGCAGGAAGGGTCTTAACCGGATAGCTCTAGTCATTCCGACAAATTAAACAAACGACAGGCCAAGAAACATCTGCACTTCTCGGCCCAGAAAGGAAGCCTTAAAACATTTGTTCTATTAAACCTGGAGGAACTAAAGGAAGATCACACAACTCTTACCTGCGATGGGGACTACAGATCTCCAATGGGAATGATTTCTTCGTTGATAAAAAACTCAATGGTCTCCTCCTCCCAGTCGTCCACGTTGCTGTCCAGCTCATCCGTGTCCACTTCTGCGAGAGGGCAAAGAACAAAGAGAGCAGCAACACTCTTAAGTTGTGATCAGAGGTGAATGGGGGCGGGGCAGTGGTGAAGAGTGCGGCTCTACCTCCTCTGAGCTCGAGGCGGATGCTCTTCTGTTCCTGATAGATCTGTTGTGCCGTCTCCCGATAGCGACGGTAGTCGTCCATCATGGCCCTGCGCTTGTCGACCAGCTCCTACTCACACACACACACACACACACAAAGACACATTCAGCTTAATGAAAACTCTTGTGCCTGTAATATGTTACTTGTGAAGTATTAAATGTGTTAATAGTAATAGTAAACAATTATCTTGGTGACCAGAGTTTGGGTTCAAAGAAATTTTTAATATCAAAACTGGCCACCAGAAAAAGCTTAAAGATTAAGCCTCAGCACAGGAAGCACATAGCACTGAGAAGGAAAAGAATAATGGGTCGAACCTTGGAAGCCTTGGACTGGCTCAGACGATCCTTCTGCTCAAAGATCTTGGAGTATTTCTTAAGATCCTTCTTGATCAACTGCAGGAGGATAGATGAAAATATTGAGAATGTTTTTGAAAAATTAATTTTGCATATGCAAAGGCTAAATACACAACAATCTGAGTATGTAGCTTTGTAGCTCAGCAGTCAAATGGTTGGTCACGACGGTAAAAGGATGAAGCTGCACCTTGATCTCATCTGCGCTGAGCAGAGTGGGAGGTCTGGGTCTCCAGAGTAGCTGACAGAAGCGGTCCTTGTTGTTTTTCTGAAGGAGACGGCCTTGGAATGTCCACAGCCAGTATGCATTATCCACCTAAATGCACAAAAGTGGAGTCAGCAAAGGGTGTGAAAAGTTTAAACTTGCACTGGCGCACGTGTTCCAAAAGTGCCAGGCTCCGCCTGTATGAGCAGGCCACACCTTGTGGCTCCACCAGGAGACGGAGGTGACCACGTATCGACCGGTCGGGTCCCACTCCACGTCCGAGGCCATGTAGTGCTCGGCTATGTTCATCATGGTGCAGTCTGACGTGTCCACGAAGGCAAGAGCTCCATTCATACTGAACACAGACACAGAACAGGAGGGTTAAGAGCTCATACGAAGGCATTCAAGTGCCTGATCAAAGAAAGAGACCAAGCCTCAGATCAGCATTAGAATCAGGAGCTTAGCTCTCATATGAGGTGTCAGAAAAATTGTTTTGTTTTTCATCATTGGCTTCCCGTGTCTTCTCATCTCATCCACACAGCTAAACTCACCTCCTGAGGCCGGCCAGAACCAAAAACTGTCCCTGGGGGCTCCAGAAGATGCTGTTGGCCTGCTGCTTATCGAACATCTCTGTGAGACACAAAGTGGCACACTCAGAGGATGTTCCCAGGATAAAAGATATCGGGAAGCACTTCGTTACAGGCTTTGCAAGCGTTTACTTACTGATGAGCTCAATCTTGCCGTTGTTTTTGACATGGTAGAAGGAGGCGTTGATTCTTGGAGACTCGCCGTGAAGGACAGCAAACTTGCTGCCGTTGGGCTCCCAGGCAAATGCTATGATGCTTTCTGAAACCAAAATAAAAATGTGGTCAGATTATTTCCGCGACACAGAATCACAAAACAGTAGCTCTGCTCTTACCCTTCATCTCCACCACATCGACAGGAACCTGCTTCTCTCTCATCCTGAAGATTTCAAAGTTGGTAACCACGCCCTGACGAAGAATAAGAATAGAATGTAACACTTGATTTTCACTTTGCACATTGTTTCCTCTCTTTCTTCAGGTACCTGTGTCCCTTTGGGAGTCCTGTCCACTTTCACACACAGATAATCTCCGTTCCTCTGCCAGTGCAGTTTGCAGTCGACGACATTGAAGAGATTGCGGACGCGGATCTCCTGACGGGAAGGCAACTGCATCAGAGTCACTCTGGCTGGGATGTCCTTGTCCTCAGGTACCCAGAACGCTATGATGTTGTCCCCAGGAGACCACGAGAAGTCCCTGTTGGTCCACAAACACTCAGATTCTTCTCAGGATTTCAGCAAGTGATGTTAAGTGTGTTAGAAAGAGAAATAAACTTTAAAAACTCTTACTTGATCCCAGTGCACTTGAGACTCTTCTTATCCAATAAGCCCATCGACTGAGAAAAGCAGAAAAAAATATATATTTAGGGATGACTTGTTCACTGAACAATGAAGAAAAATAAATAAATTACATAAAAACACTGCGGTACTTACTGGAGTTTCATAGATGCTCAGCGTGTCTGGAGTCATCCTAGCAAAGAACTTCCCATCATGGCTCCATCTGAGAATAATTATGTATAATTAAAACAATTCCATAGACTGCATGAGGAGAAAATATGTGACTTTGATGAGAGTGCAAACAAATACAGTATTCCTACTTAAATATGGGCCAGTGTGCAGAGCTTTCGCAGTGGAAGCCTCTCTTCTTCTGTCCAGTCAGAATGTCCCAGATGATGATGGCCTGTGGATCCTCCTTGGTGTCCATCAAGGGACTGAAGGTCACAACATACCTGGCAGGCAGTGAAAACACAGGAACCAGCTTAGATAAAGCCCAGTTTCCTCAGTGACAACATGATGTCAAATCAGAAAGGAATAGAGACGACTAACATGCAAGGATCAGACTACAGTTAAGCATTTTTTTTAAATGATACTTGTATCTGTGAGCTAATGACAAAAGAGCTGATAAAACAAAAGGTGTTGGGTACCTCTCACATGGTGAGAAGTCGATGAGGGACACGCCCTGATGGCTGAACCTCTGGATCTGTTTGAACTTCTCGCCACCCCACAGGGCGATGCCACGTTGGTGGAAGGTGGCAAGGTAGGTGCCTTTAGGAGACCAGCGAACATAGGTCTCTGTCCAGCGCTGCAAAGACGAAAACGTTACCCACCTGCAAGCCAGTGAGATCTTTAACTTAGCCCACGTCTGTGTGACCCAAGAACTTACTGCTCTCTCTTCAACGGTGAGAGGCTCTTTAACGTCATTGGCGAAAATGGCGGTCCTTTCTCCAGATTCGTAGATCACACTGAACTGGTCACGGCAGTCTGACTCCTCAATCCAGTGGCGCATATTGCCCTATACAGATAGACAGTTTAGAGAATTTAAAAAATGTCCATTTCTTTATCGCAGTATTATATCAGTGGTAAAGCAGTTCAACTTACAAAGTCTTTAAAAGGCTGCTTCTCAGGAGTCTCCCACTCATCACTGATATTCATGTATCTAAGAAAAAAGATCAAATCAATACATTAATCCATTATATCTCATATCTATACACTATTTTTCATGGACAAATTGACCGATATGGCAAACCTACTTGTCAAAGTCAGTGAAGAGGTTGACCCTGAAAGTATGCTGTTTGTCGAGTTTGTAACCATCTGCGTTCTTCACCGCCTCCAGAGCCTGAGTGGGAGCCGCGTACTCCAAGAAAATGTATCTGCAAGTACAAGGTAAACATTTCGTATATCCTGAATTCAGCTGTAAAAAAGTTTAGCAAAGCAGAAATGTTTTTGTTTTTTTTTCAAGTTAAATAAAGCAGCTAGGTCATACCCTTTGGTCATGCCTTCAGCCTCCGGGTAAAACTCAGTCGTAATCTTGCCGAACTTGGAGAAGATCTTGTGTATGACGTTTTTGAGTTTTTCCAAACGCTCTGGCCCCACTTGAGGCACGTTGTCCACCACCACCATCGAGTCTATGCCGTCAGCCTCTTGGGGCTTCTCCCGCAAGACTTCTTCCAGAAGCTCTGAGGAGTTGAAGAACAAAATCAACATGCTTCTTGTATGATCCACCCTATAGTTTTATGCACTATGTTAATGGATTGAACCATATTTTCTATTTGATCCTCAAAAACTACCATTTCCTTGCACCCGATGGGATTGTTTTGAAAAAAATGTGTAAATTTGTTTTAGTGTATTTGCCTACACTAATGTAAGATAGACTGCTTATCTACATACAAATATTCAACGAAACATCCTCTCCCACCCTCTTAAATAATTAGCTGTTTAAGAAAAAATATATTAGTTGATTGCCACTTAAAATTAACTGGGCTGAACCTCTGTGGTGCTGTTCTGAAGTAAATGCCATCACTGTAATAGTTAAAACTGTTTAATATTGTGTGTTTAGGCAGCACTGTGATGAGTTTGCACACTGGTATTTAGCAATACTGTAAAATTTCATTTCTACAGACAGAGGAGTCAATGGACAATATAATAAATAACCTCAGCATTATTGCCTAATCCATTTTGTAGGATTTAAAGCTATGCTGAGTTGTTAACTGTCTGCTACTGTCTGGCTTAAATAAGTATAATTAATTACTCAAATGAATGAAAGCAGGGTTGATTGCCAAACATTGTTACACAATCAGACTGCAAAAATGTATTTAAAAAAATCATCTAAAAGCACTTTGTTGCACCCATCGTTCCTTGGAGCTGGTGTAGGTCCTTATCTAGTTCAAATGAATTAATGCCGGAGGGTCAAGTGTTTGGTTTTATCCTTAAATATTACTATTTAGTTTTTTATGCTGACCGTGTCTTATTATTCATACGTGCTCCTACTTACATTTGGCTGCCGATATGTCACATCAATCTATACCACAACGACAAGGCCACAATGAGTGTCTGTCTGGGGTCTGGGTGAGGCTGCAACGGCCGCCTAACAGCAGTTTGAACACATCATGTTGGATATCAAGGACAATTGTGGATGTATTGTTTTATGTTCTGTAGCCACATTTTAATGTCAGAATTAGGTTATGTGGTAAGCACCGCTTCATATCGATAAGCAAAACCATAGTATGGCTCGCCATCTGGTATCCAATGAATGTTGGTCTTTTGGCTAATAGATAGCAGGAGGCCTTAAAGCCGGCAGTTTTCCTGCCGCCGCTCACCCTCATCTTCGATGTCATCAACGAAGTCCTCCGGGTCGCTGAAGGAGGGCTCCTCCTCTTCATACTCTGGGTCGTCCACCATATCCACCGTTTCGCGCATTTAACGTCACTCAGAGTCTTTATGATGTCTATAAGGGACCAAAATCCCAAAAACTGTGAGGCTAACGATGCTCGACCGGTGCGGCACCATGTGCGAAAATGGACGAAGAGACGGAAACGTGACACCGGAAGCTGCTCACAGGCGCGTGCTGGGACTGCGGGGAAAACGTAGATCTGTAAAACATAAAAACTGCTTCTGGTATTTTGTTTCGCGCGGATTCACGCTATAGGGACTGTTGTAGATCAGTGGATGTTTCAGCTTCCGTTGCTATGACTCTCAAATTGGACTTTTACAGATAAAAAAGAAGTGGCGACACGTACGGATAGAAACTGACATTCTATATCCCGCGAGAAGGACTCTCGTGAAATCCATAAGACTTATATCCGGCTTTTATAAATTTTAAACAGCTGTACTCATTTCCTTTGGCGTAATTGAGGGTTCTTGCTACATTTCCACTTGTGAGTCGGTGTAAGCTGTGAATGCTTCAGAGGGAACAGTGTAATGTGTAAAATAGTCTGTTAGGACCATGGACAGAGAGTGTGTGTCCGTGCTGCCCCGGGTCTGCGAGGTGCTGGCGGCCCCCGCGAGCTGCCTGCCCGATGACACCAGCCTGGAGAAACTGCTGGACTGGTTCACAGCGCTCACAAAGTCTGGTTAGTTGCACTAACAGTTAACAGGACTATTTTAGACGACTCTTTGGCAATTTTGAAAATTTCTAGTCATATAGCTCTCCTATGGGGGCGTTTTCATTCACATGTTTTTATGAACTTTATCACCAAAAATGACCCAGTTAATATTAATACCGTTTTTATTAAGATTAGAACTGAGCGTCTGTAAATAGTTAATGAATAAATAGATAAACGAACTACAAAACTTCGTGTAACTGAAAGCAATACTATCAAACTGGTGATTTCTGATTCCATCTCTTAAAAACAATTTTAAGTAAAATGTTAACCTGTTTCATTATTTTTCCCTGTAATAAAGGGGTATCTCTGCAGGAGACCTGCCCATGTCTGCTCAAATTCATATCCACTGTGGTTTACGACACCTCTTCAGACCCCAGCATCCTCTCCTTTACCCTGAAGCTCACTGGCCTAGTGGGTGCCACTGAAGAAGGCTTTAAAGTTCTTCAGGTAGGACTTGAGACATCTGGTGGTTTTCGTACACCTTTTAAGATGAAATAGTCTACGCATGTCTAGTACTGGCTGTCACCCACCTTTGTGATAATGCCCTCATGTCCTCATTGTAGGAGTGCTCAGTGCTGGACCCAGCCTTTAACCCTCAGCGCTGGCAGGAAGCAGGACCATGGGAGGATCCATGTTTACGAATTGGATGGATTCAGGGATGGAAAACAATGCTGCAGCATTCAGGGGCTCTCTTCTTTTTTGTACAAGCAGGTGACTTTTCATGGAGAGAATTTCATATTGAGATTAGCAATATTAAGGATTAATCATGCTCTAAAGGTGTTGATGAGGATTTACCTCCAGCACATTGTCATTCTTTTTTTTTTCTTCTATAATCTCATTCTTCAGGTTTTATTGAACAGCTCCTACACCTTCAGACAGACTCCAGTCTATTCGTTGCTTCAGCTGCCAATCAGATGCTGGCTCATGTCCTGCTCCTCTGTCAGAACGCTCCCTCTGAGGGGTTGAACGGTGTAGATGAAGAAGACAACAATAGCACGGGCGCCTCCATCACAGACTTGAAGCGCCCGGCTGCCACCTTTAAAACGGATAAAGACTGCCCTGCTGTCGTCGTGGAGATTTCAGAGTACCTCAAGAAGTTGTTGGTTCCCAAAGAAGCTTCACAGCTTCACCAGAGCCAGCGGATCCTCAAACTGCTGGCTCTGCTTCTGGCCCAGGCCAGGCCTCCTCTGCGGGAGAGGCTGCTGCTGATGGTGGCGGACTCTCTGGAGGAGCTAGTGACCGCAGGCTACGGTCAGCTCACAGGGCCTCTGATGGACGTCATTCTAGCTGCACGCAGGTAGATGTTAGGAATATTTAACGGAACGCATGAGAGGTTGCATGAGTGAACATTCAAGACATTCTGCTTCCAACTTTCTCTGTGGGAGATTCTATTACATGTAAGTGAGCTGATGATGCTCTGGATATTAAATCGGGAATTTTACTCTGGCAGAGTGAATGGAAATACTTCAGCAAGCTCATGTTGAAACGTAATATTTATAGACTGTTTTTTCATCCACAGTTTCTGATGGTCTAACTATATGAGCAAATGTCACTTAAAGCAACTTTAACCCAGCTTTTAGCTTCATAATGTTTGGCTGATTTTACAAAAAGAAAAGCATCCACAAAGTCCCATATGAGTCTGGTCTTATGTAGGTTAAAATGCAGCCATTTCTCTGATTCAGTTACAACTTGAGCATTTAAAAAAAGATCTGGTTGTAAGTTTTGATCAATTTAAAGACGTCTTTGTGCTTTTTTGAGCAGCAGTGGCGCTGATGTTCCGGACCAACGCATGTCCCGTCTTTTATCCTTCATGTTGAGCACGGGGAAGCCTGCCGACCTCGTCCACGCTGCGGCCGCCTTTCTGCGCCGCGGCCATAAGTAAGCATCTGTTCCCAGCCTGACAATGGTTTTACTCACCGACGGCCACTAATTTTTCTTCCTCCATTTGTTTTTTTCTTCTTCTTTTTTTTTTTTGTCCAGTGATGGAACCCACTTGGCCCAGTCTGCTGGAGTTCTGCTGCTACCCCTAGACATCGTTACCGGCCTTAGTTTGCTGGGCACAGGCACCTCAGGTAGTCCCACTTATTTAAAAGTTCAATTTATGTCGCTGGTTGCCTATTTTACGCAGATATTTTTCTGTTCCTTCTGTAGATCAGCAGCGACTGTCAATGGTGGAGCAACTTAAGACCAAAACGTCTTGCATCTCCATGATTTGTCTCAGTCTAACAAACGCACCGCAGATTGCCCTGCTGGTGAGTGGAGGAGAGCACATCAGCTTAGTTTCTTACACAAGGAAAGTCTGTTATGTTACCTTGTCTCCTCTCTCAGGCCCCTGACTGCCGCCCCTGTGCTCCGGCTTTGATTCTCACTGCCGTTTTGTCGTTACTGAGGATGTGCAGTGGGGACACCACCACCTCGTCCCCTGGCTGTTTTGAAGTTTTCAGAAATATCACCGGCTGTGGCAAAGCGCAGAAATGTGCTCTAGACGCTCTGTCAGCACTCAGCAGCTGCCCAGGTATCCCCAATTCTGTCCTCCCTGAACACAATTCCCTTCACCTGGTAGATTTCAACCCAGTTAGCTGAAGCTGGAAGTAGGAAGTAGGAAGAAGGAATCATTTGCAGACTGTTTGTTTCATCAAAGTGTCAAACAGGCATCTGCAATAAATGTAGTAATGCGGTAAAACTGGATTTGTTTTTGTACATAAAACAACTTTAACAGATCTACATTTTGTTTATGTGTTTTACAGAAGTAAAAGTCATGCTGCTTGAGGTGTTCACACATCTTACACAGTGCCTGGCAAACCCTGATTCTGACCCCGCTGTAAGTCACTGTGTCTGCCTGTGGTCACGCACACACCGTTTGTAACGCCTGTCTTATCTGTTTGTGAGGTCATTCAGCTCTGATTGATGTGCATGAATGATGTTGAAAACAGAGGAGGGATTTCAATAAATATGTAGCTAGATAGATAGACAAATAAATGCAGAGATGGTTACCTATTTGGTGTTTTTTAAACTTTGGAAAGAATTGCTTAGATTTGATAGAAAAACTGGGTAATGAGGTCCAGCATCATAAAATCGTATGAAGTCATCTGTTGTGAATAAAAAGGTATTTTTCATGTTTCACAGGTACTACAGAAGTCATACCAGGCCTTAGTAAAGTGGATCGGTGTTTGCACAGACCTCTCCTCCCTATCAGACCATCTCAGAGAAGGTAAAATTCACCAGCAGCTCCATTACTGCGTAATAGCATAGATTCACACAGACCAAAATGCAATCCCACACCCGGCTGTCAGATCTCCTCCAGGTGGTGAGGAAGCGGGCGTGTGACATGAGGTGGGAGGTTCGAGACTCCACGGTGGAGTTTGTGGGCCACCTGGCCGGACTGCGCGGACACCAGACCTCAGCAGAGAAGGTGTGCGACGCGTCTGAGGCTCTGCTGGGCGGCGGCAGCTTCACGACGCCTCTGCTGAAAGAGGCGCTGCAGGACCCAGAGAGCTACGTGAGAGCCAGCGCCATCTCTGCCCTGGCTCACACACTGGCTCCCAGCTGGCAGCAGGGGGCAACCCTCACTCAGGAGCAGGTGGGCCAGGTTTTCTCACACTCCATTCCAGGAGTGACCTAATAGACGTGTCTATAATATTTGAATAGAATTTTCTTTTCTTATGGTTGTCTTTTGCGTGCAGACTGTTTCACTTTGTGTTTTTATGCAATTTCCATAAGTACGCTGAAACACGAAGCACATTTCAGATCCTTCAGCTCAGTGTGACGTCCAGTGTGTCGATAACCCTAACTTCTGTGTCTCTTCAGACTGAAATAGTGACCCGGCTGCTTGAAATTCTGTCCCAGGATACTGAGGGATTTGCCAGGAGACCTGTTGTGCAGTACTTTATCGCTTGGTTCTCCTCCTCATCATCCTCACCCTCCTCCGCCTGCCCCCTCCTCGTGCAGTCCGTGTGCTCCGTCCTGTCACGAGGCAGCGCCGACCTGGACTGGGAGGTCAAAGTTAATACGCTGGATCTGGCCGAGCTTCTGCTAGACCGGACCTTTTCAGGTCACCATCGTTACCGAAAGGGACCAACCACAACCAACCACGGTCAACCACACCCCTACGCTGCGACGCCCGCTCCGACCCACACTCCAAAGACACACCCGCAGGATGTGGAGTCGGATTTGGTGGGCGTGCTGAAGGCTTTGGTGGAGCAGGGCGTCCTGTCCGTGCTGCTGAGCGGCCTGGCGGACTGCGACAGACCCGTTGGTCTGAAAGCCTGTCGACTGTTGATAAGACTCAGAGACACAGTTTGCCCCCTGTCATCCGAGGCTCAGGATCCAGCTGTTGCCCCGGCGACCAACAGTGTGAACTTTGAACTGCCTGCATGGGGTTGGGCGAAGGAGATCAGACACATGCTGGGAGAGAGGGGACGTTTGGAGGCAGCCACCGCTTCTGGTGAAGCAGCAAAGGAAGGCGTGAGCTCTGAGGGCCCGGCCCTCTCCATCAGTGTGTGTGAGGCGTTGAGCTCTCTCGGATTAGATGAGAGGCTGGAAATCCTGACTCAGAGCAGTGACCACATTTACAACTCTCCTCTGTCCCTGCTGCAGGACATTCTGACAGCCAGCACCGCTCACACTCAGCCGAACTCACAGCAGGGGCAAGAGGTCATAGTGGACTGCTACTGACAAAGTACCATTGAAATTTCACCAAAGATTGAAGTTTCAGGAAAGACCTTTGAGAAATATTTTCGATAAAGATTTATTTTTTCTAATAAAACTTGCAAATTGCTTTTACTTAAATAAAATAAAAAACTGACTTGAAAATTTCCACTCTCCTCAACATCCAAGCTCCATGTTTTCCCTTTGTTTTGTTACAAAAAAAACCCATCATCATACATGTAGTCCATCCTTAAAGTGCCCCGTTTGGGACTTTGAATCAACTGTAAAGAGTCTATTATCTATTGTCTCTAGACAGATGTTTTCCAACTTACAATCAGCAGTGTTTGCATTATGCACGCATTTCAGTTTATTGTCTATTTTGGGACGGTTGATGGAAGCAAGCGTTCCCAAAGAGGCAGAGCATGCTAACTCCTGGGCCAGCCACCACTCTACCGTCCAACCCCACCTTACAGCAGCTGGTACTCCAAGTCACAAGATTAAGGCCATAAACCTACTGCTTAGCAGATATTTAAAACCTTTACTAGTTTTTCCCCTAGCAAATCTGAACAGCTCACTGGATGAGACATTTTCAAAAGGTTTAGGTTTATTTTTTTCATTTTTAGTTTGGATTTGTTTTTGATTTTAAATAACTAAACATTTGGTCTCCTGCAAACACAGAAAAACATTTTCCATACCTCCTTTTAAAACCCTCTTCACAGCCCCTTGAAAAATCTAAATCAGCTTGTGCACTTGATGTAACACCTGCCTGGATTTGTTATGATGAGAGTTGGTCACGCCGTTCTATTTTGGGTTTTTTATTTTTTTTTATTCCTCCGTTGTGTCACGCTTCCGCTGTCCCTGATTTCTAGCGTCGCAGGTACTTCATCAAATGCCCAGCTTGGAGTGTGCAGACAGCACTGATGAAGACTGAGAGGACAGCCACCGCCTCCACGTGTCCACAGGCTCTCCTCCTCTGTCACATGGCCTCACAGAGGGACACACGCAGCGCACACGCTCCTCATTAACTTAAGAGCAGCAGCATGTCAGCAAACACACACACTGATTATCTCACCCCTGTCCTCTCTCTGCCGTGCTCCACTCTCTCAGCTGTGTTCTCTCTTTATTCATGAGGTGAAACTGTGGCAAGCTCTCAGCTCTCTTTTGTCCAGCATGGAGGCTGTGGCCCTTTTCTCTTTCTCGGCATCAGAGGCAGACGAGATCAGTTTTCAGAAAGGAGACGTTATCAAGGTGAGCGGGAACGTGCCGGATAGTGAGGCTTTGGACACGATTTGCTGCATGTTTACGTAGAGTAATCGTGTGCATGTGTATTCTAGGTGACAGAAATGGAGGAGGATTCTTGCTGGTTCACAGCAGAGGTCCAGGGCAAGCGTGGCTATGTGCCTGAAAACTACATTTCCCTCCTCCCTCATCCGTAAAGAAATGATTTGTCCAATTGTGCTTACAATTTAAAGGATAACAAACTGGTTTAACTTGTGGCAGTTTAGCTTAACTTGATATGTTGTTTCCCAAGTTAGCAGCTTCATTTTACTGATTTTTTTTTTACAGTCTGATTGTGTAATTTCCAGAAATATGACAACAGCTTAAAGCATTTGGTGTTTCACAACATAAAGACCTTTTCTTGTGGATCTGTGCCCTCTGTTGTGCAATAAACTGTCTACATGAGAGAGCCGGCCCTTAATTCAAATACGTATGCTTATGTTTTTCGAAAGAAAAATCAGTGCACTTTAATTCTCTAAATGTTTAAGCTCAGGAGCGGGATATAAGTTCTGAACACCTCTGTGTTGTCTCGTAGGTGGTTTGCAGGAGACGTGTCCAGAGCTGAGGCGGAGCAGCGTCTGTGCCGGCTGGACACGGGAGTGTTCCTGGTGAGGGAGAGCGAATCGGCCCCAGGAGAGTTTTCCCTCTCTGTTAGGTCAGTGAATGCACCACTCCTCCACACACACACACCTGCTTTACCTAAGGTGAATGAAGTATGATGCAGGCTCTGAAAAATCTCAACCTGGAATGTGCTTTCTCATGCACTTCCCTCACAATTTCATCGTCTTCATGATCGTGGATCGTCTTCCCTTGGGAAGACAGTCTTTTTGTTTTTCAAACACTTCATCCCCTCAGTTCAGTCAGATGTTTGTGGTTAAGGCATTCATATGCCTCAGTGTGTGTCAGTCCGAGCGGAGAGAAAAGTCAGACCATTTTAATACACTCTATGAGAATTGGTGGCTCTAAAAATATCCCATGGAGCACAAAGACAATGTGTGTGTGGGAG
Organism: Menidia menidia; assembly: GCA_907169785.1. Lineage (NCBI taxonomy): Eukaryota > Metazoa > Chordata > Actinopteri > Atheriniformes > Atherinopsidae > Menidia > Menidia menidia. The sequence continues at coordinate 4,415,441 of CAJRST010013335.1, read as the reverse complement.
AGAAGTGTAATGTGGGTCAGCAAAGTGACGTGGGACACATTTAATCACTGAGGGTAAATTTGATGTGTTCAATAATCGGGGCATTGCGTAACACCGCCGGCTCTTTAAATATACACAGGTACATTATGTAACTGTCTTCTGCCTTAAACATCCGTCCGCACGCTGTGCACATGTTAACAATTTAAGGCTTAACATCTGTCTGTTAACAAGGGCTGAGAGGAAGAGGCGTACTCCATCTAAAGTAGTCATACAAAAAGTGATCAGCAGAGGGTGACCATGCCCTAGAGGAGTCGCTAAAACCCAATAAGTGTGCACACAGCAGCAGTGCCTGCTCAGTGTGTGTCTAAAAACATTGCTCTCTGCATCTTATGTCTATCAGGGATGATCTGTTTACAAGCTAAGAAGCAAAGCACACTGGGAATTTTTGAAGAACATGGGATATATTTTGAATGAAAACTGTTTAGCAATAGGATGCATATAGAGAATTGAAGCCGCTCAGTTACAAATGTATCTAAAATGGAGAGAGAGAGAGAGCGGGTGATGGCAGGATTGCCAGTTAAGGCCTACTCAGGAAAAGTACCTAAATGGACCCCATCCAACACTGTTTGGCACAAATCTGTACTCCAACGTTGAGGACATGAAGGTCTCAATGACCTGATCTGAGGAATCATCCGAGATTTTCTCATGGAGGGGGGACGTGTCAAACTCAGTATCGATGCAGATGTGCATTTAGTACGTGATGAAGTCACTAATTTCACATAATGCCAGATCTGTGCAGTGTGACTTCGTGGAAGGCATGTGCACGCAGGTATGTGTGCACAAGGCCACGCATACCTGCCATTCTTTTCTTCACGGTCACAGATTAGTTTCACACTTTTCCTTTTCGCAGCTACGGTGACAGGGTGGAGCATTTCCGGGTTCTGGAGGGGGGAGGCCAGTACTGCATCTGGGACAAGTCGTTTTGCTCCTTAAATCGTTTGGTGGATTTCTACCGAGTTCACAGCATTGCCGTGGAGAAAGTGGTGTGCCTCCGAGACCCTCCCTCGCCCCTCCATCTGCAGTCGGATCCTGGACGAAATCCATATCCCAGCCCTTACAAAAGCAGCTCTGAGGAGGTCCCCTCGGCCCACCTCCATTCCCGCCTGGAGCGAGAGGCCACCCCACGTCCGTTTAAACCACTTTTAGAGGTATGGCTAATCACAGAGCACCATTTTTCCACATTTAAGCCCGCTGGGATCAATCATATGCCGGTTAATACGGGGTATGGATGACCCCAGGAGGGGGCAGCAGGGTCAGAACACATGTGGTGGGTGTCTGACCACATGTTCTGGCTCTGCTTGTGTGTAGAAACCCCGTCTGGCTCACGCCCTCTGCGACTACACTCCCCGTCAAACCGCCCACCTCCACTTCTGGCGTGGTGACATCATCGACCTGCTGGACTGTTCGAGCTCCTTGACCTGGCAAGGCCGCTGCCGAGGCCGAGTCGGCATCTTTCCAGCAGAATATGTCCAGCCGCTGTACCGTTAGCACCATATCGGTTTCTGTCCTGTAACCCAACATTTCTGGCTCAGGCTGTAGTGACTTACCCTGCTCACCCAGAGACTGAAGAGCTGAAGGCATTAGGTAAAAGCGAACAAAAATCTTACGGGCGGTGATTTTATTTTTCAAATAGAGACCTTTTCCCCATTCACTCTTTAGGAAAGGATTTCCATCACGCAGTTAAATGTGCACAATGGTGTCTATGCGTATCCCAGGTGCTGCTATCTGTGTGTCAGAAGCAAAATGCTCCACTTTTTATCGTTATGTTCCCTGTTCAAATCGAAATTTCTCAGCCTGAAAGCAAAGTGTAGAAGATGAGATCAGGCTGGTACATTATCTCCACCCACTGTCAGTACTGTTTATGGCACATGTTTTTGATGTTCTTCTTACGTTAAAATGCATAGAGAATTATCTAAATTAAAGCAAAGACGAAAGTAGGCTCAGCAGGCCTCTGCACTGTAACCAGTTAAGTCAGTTCAGACTTTAGGGCTGCAGATGTCAGGTTTTGTTGCTGCCTTTTATTTAATAATTGGTACCTCAATACTTTTAGATAATGTATTGCTGGTCAGTAGGTTTATAGACATTGAATCTGTGAACTTGATGGATTCTGTGTCCACATCTGAAAATGAGAGAAACTTGTAGCTCAACTGAACGTTCATCTGATCAACATGTATTGTAAAGTGAGATGGAACTTCATGTTTGCTTTGTTTCACCATTTTGTGGTTACATCTTTAATCTTCTTTAGTGAAATGAACAGAAGATGAGTTTTATGTGCTTGTCTTTTTTTTTCATTAACTCATCGACTCACATCCAATGAGTTGACGAGAAATAAGTGGTTGGGAAAATGGATGGATGGAAGTTTCCTATTCGGTTATAAAGTTATGTTTCAGCAATCCATCTGTAGATCCTGACTGAGTCTCCGGCTGACCGTTGAACTAAAACACACATACACACACACACACACAAACACACACACACATCCACTTAACATTAAAAAGGAAACCTTATTGACTGTGTTGAATGGAGGAATGATCTCAAAGGATTCATGGAATTGCAGGATGTTGGAATAGTTTATTGTTCCATGTTTTATCAATAAGAAAGATGAGGAAATTTCTTATCTCTGGTAAAAATATTTAAACCTTGAAAGACTTCAAAATCTAGAATTTAAATCTTAATTATTGAACAAGCTAATTATATTTAGAAAAAGGGTATCAATAATAGAAACTAAAGCCCTGTGTATTCTTTAAAAAAACATGTCATGTCAGAAGGAAAGACACACTGTAGACTACAGTCATATCATCATTATATGATCTTCCAAACATTTTTACAACGTAATTCTGACCAGGTGATACAGTACACTCAAAAACTTTTTAGTTTACTGCAATCCTCTTTTATTCACATTCCCAAACAATCTCTTGCAGATTTTAAATTAATCCAGGACATTGCGGTAATAACTTAATATTACCGCTATAACATATTTCACTACAATAGCTAATTGTATATTTAAGCCCTAATTTCAAATGTTGTTTCCTTATCTATGAAACCATATAAGGCTCCACGCCTTTTATATTAGGGACTTCCTTTTATTTAAGTTTGAGCCTGTGAGGCTGCAAACTGCTTTTATGGCCGAAAACAGCAAAACATAATTTCCGGGATCTTAGAACAGTCCACTCACTTGGAAAGTTTAAAAAGAAACTAGATGATTATCCTTTACATCCTGGGGAAATCCAATAGATTTTTCAGTAATCAACATCCTGTTTAACTCAAACATTGCCGACCCTTTCATGTTCACAGTAAGTTTTAATTTTCATAATTTTTATTAGAAATGTGTCCTATGTGGGTATCTGTCACCCACAAAGTTCCACCTGTCACCCTTAAATGTGAAAGCCGTAATGTAATGAAGATTGCAGAAATCTAGGTGCCTATCTGTTTCTTTCTGCTTCTGGGAAGGAGAGTTAGTAGTTCATCTTGGAGACCAGAGTTCAGCAGGAAGATGTGGCAGGATGTTGAACGTGATCCTCCCTTCAGGCAAAGTATGCATAGAGAAAAACGTTAACGCTGACCAGAAGGATTGCACTGATGCAGCAGAACCTGGACCAGAACACACTCTCTCGAAGGCTGGGAACTCTGGGAGACGGAGTTTGCTCTGTGCAGCGTAACGCTGAGATGCACATTTCTGCACCCTGCCCACACGTCCCCATGCACGTTCGCTCAGTACCTGCACGATCACAGACACGACCAATAACTGTAGAAGTTTGTGAATATTTGTAGCTACTTCATTAAAATATTCACACAGAATGCTCAGACTCTTACCCGGGGAGCGACGGTGGCTGACAGAGGATACCTTTTGCAGAGGAATTTCTCTTTGTGGCTCTTCACTTATTGTCCACCAGGTCAGGTTAGACACCTAGAAGAGAAGCAAAAACAAATGCAACAAAGTCTTCGGCACTGACCTGCAGAAAGATTGAATTTCTTATGCGGTGTTATGCCTGCCAACACGCCTAAAGAACGTAAATCAAACATGCATGTGTTAATACAAACAAGATTTGGAGGTGCAGCGAGGAAAATTTCTTTCCAGGCTTGAGGGTCTGCGTGCCCACCTGTTCATGGCTGGGGGGGGGTGTAATCAGTGATACCACGGTAACCACGATCACGGTGAGCCCACAGAGCAGAATGGCAAAGTGAAGGTAGTGCACGCCACGCAAAACCATAGGGGCCGAATCCACCACGCCGCATCTTGGGGGAGGGAAGGCGAACTCCAGCACCATTCTACACACACCTACCACCAAACCCACCATCAGGCCCCAGAACGCACCCTGAAAACACAAACAGAAGCAGATTATCCCACACGGCATCTTAGACTGGAGAGCTGAACTTTGTCCTTTGGGAGACGTTAGTCCAATTCCTGATTCAACTGTGGTTTGGATTGTTGCACTCCTACCCAGTAAATCTGTCATCATTCTGTCAGTTTTGACTTTCTGTAAATATCTGCAAGCGCACTCCCACAAAAAGCTCTCGTTTAACTCTCTCTACCTACCACAGTAAAGAATGTGACCAGTGCAGTTTGACCTCAATCATGTAAAAAACGATCATCCTGTCACACCGAACACCAGGTAGGTGACAGAAGTCATTTTACATGTAGATTAGGGAAGATTCCTGTCTGCTGTTCACCTAGAAAAAACAGTTTTCCATTCTGCTTGGTGAGTGGAGTCCCAGCAAACGATATATATGCCATGCCAAATTTGAGGGTAAATTGGGAAGAGGTATTACAGGATCCAAAGAGTTTTGCCCTGTTCTCTAGGAAAACCTTAAAGCAAGGACAGGCCTTTATTTACTCATGTTGCTAGACAACAGGATCAGGGTTTGTGTTTGAAGTCTTATGATGTAGACAACTTTGAATACGTTTGACTGCAGGCGTGCACACTTGTGACTGTGTTTACAGGTATAAATACATCTTGTTATATTTGCTTCTTGTGTTAAAAGAGAACCCACCTCAAATGCCTGCATAAGTCTGAATGTTTGCAGTCTTTAATATTAGACCATTCAGCTGTTACGTAACTTGTGCAGCAGTGTCCTTTAACCCTGCACGTGAACACAGTTTACTGCGACAAACTCACTGTGTTTATCGCAGCACATAAAAAGCTCACACCTTTCCTGCAAACATCCTATCAGCTCTTGTCAAGTGACTTCTGTATAGCTGAAAATCGTCTAAATTTGCGTTAAAGTCGAAAAGGAAACAAAACTTTCATACTGTAAGGATTATTTTCTGTATGCTAAAGTCACCCATTCCAAGAATATGTATGATAAGAATGATTATAATCCATTTTTGGGTGATAGATTGAGGGGGAAAAGAATGTCAGGGCTAAAGAGAAGGGCCAACAAACCGGCAGAACCATATCACCTTTTACGATGATCTCGGGGCTAAAATGGTTTCAGATAAGAGGGTTGTCCTTTGACCTGCAACCCATCAATTCTGGCAAGTTCATTGTAAACACAACATAATAATACACCTGACGACAGACCTCTCTGGAGGTCAACGTATTTAACACAGCACCGAAAAGTAAGAGCCTGTTCAAGCTGAAAAACCTGAGAAAATCCTCTCGATTTGAGCTGTTAAACAACATGCCACAGGAGAGCAGACACACCCACATGTTTCTGAGTTCAACATATGAGCTGGATTTTAAATATCTAGCAGAAAGCTATTTACTTGCATTCAAACAGCATCACAACATATTGGTTATTTTTTTCTTACTAAACAGTCTTTGCCAGTATTGATTTTTTTTTCTTAACTTCTTCTATTGTTTTCTCGTAAAAATCTAACTTTCTCTCAGTTACACCATGTTGAGACTAAGTTTTTCTCTCCCTGCTGGGAAGAAAGTTTCCTCATGCTGCTTCCTACACAGGAAATTATACACAATGCACTTAATGAAATGAGTGAGGAGCACAAGCTCTGAAATTGTTTTTTATCACACATTCGCACAAAGGAGGAGTTCCACACAAAGCAGAGAGAGAAAGTGCTGCGCAGAGCTGGATCCCGTGCGAGGCTCATAAAATCCTACAGTGCAGGAACAAGAACAACCAGTCTACAGCCCAGCATGGAGTCAACTGTAAATGCCTACATTTGTATGTTTGTCTTTTATTAAAGCTATAAAACGTAGTCTTTTAGTCAATGTATTTATTAGATAACTTTTATGATTGAATGTTTTATTGATCTAATGTGAATTTTAGATATTCTTTTATTTCAGCTTTGAAAAATGTTGTTACTTTGTGTATTTTCCAACATTTTCATGGAGACATTCCCCCCAAAAAGTCTTCGATAAGAGCGTCATGGATTAAGGGAGACCCTTTTTCGTCTTTGTGTGCATGTTTGTTCTGTGTCTGACCTGCTCATTGGTCCTCTTCCAGAAGACAGCCAGAGTGAAGACAGCTGTCACGGGTGGGGCGAGATAGCTGGTGACTGACTGGATGTAAACATACAGCTGCCCACTGTTGGCCGACTGAAGGATGGGGATCCACACCACACTCACCACCACCAAGATTACAGTCACAATCCTGGGGCAAACATGACCGATAACAGCATCTCCTTCACTTTCTCTACTCACAAAAATCGCTTTTTATGACTAATTCTGGAGTTCATGCTCCAAAAGATGATCTCAGTAAGTAGCCACCGGCATCCTCCAGCAGATGAAGACAAAAATGAAGCTCCCTGCCAATTTTGTATCCTACCTGCCAACCAATAGCAGCTCCTTCTCAGCGGCTTGGGGGCGGTGCTTCTTCCATATGTCCATGGTAAAGAGCGTGGAGCTGCTGTTGAAGATGGAGGTGAGTGAAGACATCAGAGCAGCCATCATCACGGCTATCATCAGCCCCTTCAGCCCTGAAATCAACGCACACATGTACTGAGTTTGTGTGTTGTTTTGATGAACCGTTTAAAGGATTTTAGATATTTCAAACATGTTGCAGAAAAAAAAGCTAACTTCTCACCACTTGGCATGAGTTCAATGACCAGTTTAGGAAATGCAATGTTTGAGCATCCCACCTCAGCTCCACACACACGTACACACTCCTGTGGATCCACACATCCCACAGAGTCTGAAAAAAAGACGAAACGTGAAAGAAGCAGGGCGAGGAGTCCGGCAATCTGTTGGGGCCAACAAGTCAAAGACACTAAACAAACCATAGTTTGTTCTGTGCTGAGGGCTGCTTCAAATAGCGAGTACTGAACAAAATGCTGAACACAGTGGACAACACAACACACCCTTTAGGTGACATGAAGCCTCACAGAGGCTTTTTCAGCTCTGCTGCGAAAATGAATTATACAATTATACAGGAGATTAGAAAAAATGATTGTTTTAAAAGAACTCATGATTAGGACTTGTTTACTCATACCGCAACAACATTATTTTACCGCTGGTATCATTAAAGTAACACCCAATTAAATCCATATAAATTATGACACATTAAGATGCAATTTTGGCATGTGGAGTGTAAGAAAACAGATATAATGTTATTTTTTCTCTATCTACTCAAAGGATAAGTTGATAGAAATTGTGTTCAATAACAACAAGACAAAGACAAAAGGTGCAAATAATTTAAATACAATACACAAAATACAGAAAAACACAACCTCTCAATAAAATAAAATACAACACTTCCTAGTGTTTGCTGTCATATCTGAAAAATAACAAAAATAGTTTTAAAATCTAGCACATCTGAAACTGCAAAATGTCTGACTGGCCATTTAAAAAGTTCAACATCCAGCAGTGACTTAAAAAGCGTGTGTTCATAATGAGGACTTCAATCTTTGTCCAGGACAAGCCACACTTCCTGTTCATCTCCATACATATTAACTACAGCCCATTTGGTTTTATAAGTGGATAATCCAGCAGACTTTGCCGTGGTTCATCATTAAGCAACATCGCTGAATGACAAAAACAGTGTTTTCCCCAAGTACAATTTTTCTTTTGCGTCTTCTTTTGTTCTAAAGCGCCATTTCGCAGAAACAAAAAAACTTTCTGTGAGTTTGCTCATCTTTACATGTCTGCTGTTACATCGTGTTTTTAGAGATTAAAAGCAAGATTTCTCTGATTTCCTTTTGTGCCCAGGCATGAGGGTGGGGTTCAGATGTTTTTTTTTTCCCAGCTAACCACCGGACACTCCGCCTCTTGGCCCCCGGTACCCGAGCTTCCGTTGACGAATTCAGGGGTCAGACGCTCGGAGGGCAGCTCCACGAAGCAGCCCGCTGGACTTCTATGAACTCTGAGGGATTTGAAGTAAGTTTAGACGGGACAAGCAGCCGTGGAGTCGGTCGGGGTGCCGAACCGTTCTCTGCCGTGCCACGTTTGAGTTTTAACCGCCGCCTGAACATCTGTGAACCTCTGCAGTCAGACCGAAAAACTGAGGAAAAGTGATTCGTCAGCGGCACAGTTAGACTGAGTCACACGCTGTTTCAACATTTTAAAAAGGAGGATTAATGGCTTCTCTCTCCGTCTGAAGTACGTGTTCCGCTTTTGGGCTGAGTCACTGGCAGACCCACACGCACACTCATCCAACTTGCCAGCTGCCTGCCTGCCTGCCTGCTCGTCTGCCGAACCCCCGAGGCAGGACTCCGCCGCCGGGCTTATCCAGCCCCTGTCAGGTAGAAGGCGTGGCGCTGGGCGGGAGGGCTTTGTTCAAACTACACCTGGACGAGATATTTAGTTACACGAGGTCTATTCACAGCTGGAGCATGTCTTTGGGGAACCGGTAACGGTCCATTTCCCCCATGAAAACTTTTGAAAGTGAACGCATCTGCTTATAGCACCGCGAGCCCGGGTCACGAGGACATGATATGGACCGTAATGACGAATTCAAGTCCTGACCCCTTCGGTCCGACGCGTTGAATCTGGGTCAGGGTATTTCAGTGCTTGACCGTTTATCGACCAGTGTTCAAACAGTGTTGGAGCCATGGCTTTGTCTCAAATCCAGTGTCTGGACGAGCACCACGTCAACTGGCGCGTGAGCGAAAACAAACCGGAGTTTTTCTACAGCGAGGACCAGCGGCTGGCTGTCGAGGCGCTTATCACCGGGGGCCGTGAGGCGTTCAGGGACTACATCCGCGAGAATGGCGTCCGGGAGTTCCTCTCGGAACCGGAGCTGGAGCGCATTGCACACTCCGCGGAGGCCTACCGGCCCGGATTTGAGCATCACCTGAAGCCAGACACGCCGGGCCCGGGGAACACCTCTCCGGGGGCCGGGGAAGAAGGCGAAGACGGCGAGGTGTCGCTCGAGTACTGGCCAGACCGGTCTGAGGCCTCGGTGGCAGATCTGGACTTGGGGTGGCTTGACACCATCTCGTACAGAGGGGTCACGCGCGTGACTGTCCACACGCAACCTCCCACAGAGGGACACACGCACATTAAGGAGGTGGTGCGGAAGAGCATTGCATCAGCGCAGAAGGTTGGTAACATTACTTAAGATGATGCCGGCATAACATGATGGTAACTCAAACTCACCACACCTCCGAGCCAAACAATGAAGTTGCTATTTCCCAATTACATTTCTAAAACTATTCAAAGGTATACCCAACGTCCATATCTGTCTTCTCCATGTAAGTATTAACTATTAAAGATTATAAAAAGGAAATGACTGTGGTAAAGTGTGATATAAACACCTCCACGTATACACTTAACATATGGTCTCAAAAAGTGAGTCAACACAAGAAACAAACACACTGTCTCTACAGAAGCTGAAGTTCTGCTTTCCATTTGGTTATTATTTTTTTTCATCATCAATGGATTAGCGCTCATTATGATTTCAGTATTGTTGTAGTTGCACTGTATCAAATCCACCTACATCAGCATTAATCTACACCAGTCCAGACATTTTACATTCATTCCCTTAATTCTAATGTCAGATGATTGAGGCTTTATTATAAGAAGAAAAGAATGAAAAAGGCACCGCTTTGTTTATGCTTGTTCCTGCCTCTCAGATATCACCCTGGGGATTTTATTTGCGTCATGTGATGATTATCGGTCCCTCCCTTTGTTACTGTCCTGTTTTATTACACATCTAAAGATGTCAGTGCAGAGTCTGAGAATGTAGACATGTAATCAATACATTAATTAGTCTTTGTCTGTTGCAGCCATGAATGTTTGAGGCATTTAGGTGTTGTTTTTATGATATGTTCTGCCGGAATACATATTTTTAATATTACAGGTTTGACTTTCTTGGCTGTTTTCACACTAGGCAAAGAAAAACAAATGATTGAATTTGTTTTTGATTGAATTATTTTGCTCTCTGCATGTGCCACTTACACACATGAACACAACAAAGTTTTAATGACACTAGTCTCAACTTGGCATGTCAGTGGAAAAAAATCTACTGACGTCACTGAATGTGTTACATACCTGTAACACATGCATCAATTTTACCTCTTGTTCTCTTGTTGGGCTTGTGTGCTGGAATTTAAAGAAATTAAAGAGACGTCTAGACTATGTTACAAAAGGTGCCCAACAAACCTTCTCCAATGGCCTTTTCCAGTGCAATTTTATTTGAGCTTGACTGAAATCATAATAACGTCAAGAAAAAGTGCAAAAATAAATTCTTCACCACTACAGCTGTGATGTGGGTCTGAAAGCACTGAGTTTGAAGAAAACCTTTCACAGAAAGTGTGTCAAATACGGTACCTCATGCATTCTTATTACTTTATCTTCACATTGGCTATTATGTGTCCACCTGGTATAAAAAGAAATCTCACAATACATTAAGAAGATAACTTATACACAGAAGAGGAATATACTCAAAATTGACAAATATTCTTATGAGTACCAGTAAAAGATTTTGGACGGAATTATCTCCTGTCCTCGCTTTAAAAATGGGTCAGAGTTTCTACATACTGAATGAGCTAATAAAGGGACCGGTGAAGCCTAGTTCCTCACTATTTACAGAATTCAACCAGCTTTTGTGGTGGTTGTTGCTTAGAGAATTCCTGGTCATTTCACCGAAGTCGGGAGGCTCCTATAAGCAGAGAAAGACTTCTACCAGAGGCCAAGCAACTTAGTCAGTGTCAATGTGAGACATGTTTTTGTGAGCTCCAGAGGCACATCCTGGCTAATCTCTGGATTTTCAAATTCGATGTAAGATTGGCCTTTCATGTTTCATTGTATGCAAATCGTCACCCAGTGAAGTTAATTCTTCTCTGTGGCTGACCTGTTCTGAGACCTGGGGCTTTAAAACTTTAAGCTGTGTCAGGAAAAAAAAGACATCCTGTCTTTAGTGCACGCACTGTCCAGTCAAGGCACATTTTATCACCTCTTTGCAAAACATTCTTTGTTCCAATCAGTCTCTTAAAGGAACACCTAGTTTTAGGACAGTGCAAATGTGTGGTTTTGATTTATTTTTCAGAGGCACTTTTCTCAAGTGGGCTGCTTCCATTGTGGATTTAATGGGTTCAATAGTGTTGATAAGAGCAGCTAAAATAGAACCCGCCCTCAGACCAGGAAACACTAACACCACATGTGGTTTCCCTTGTATGTTTTTCCTGTGTGCATGTGTGCAGGTGATAGCTGTGGTGATGGATGCATTCACTGATGTGGATATCTTTCGAGACCTGCTGGACGCATCCTACAAACGCAGAATTCCAGTGTACATAATCATTGACTCAGCTGCGGTCCCCAGCTTTCTTTCCATGTGTGGAAGAGCTGATATGCACCGTGGCCATCTAAAAGTGAGTTTGCTAACACAGACGGATGTTATTTAGATCAGGCTGATGGAAAGATAACCACTCACCATCATAAGCATGGGTTTTTTCCTCCCCCAGTGAAGTTGCGATATCTCAAAGAAGACGTTTAATTTAACAGTCAGTTTTATAAGCAAGAACACCTTTCGGTTTGATTTCTTTGTTATTAATTGCATCTTTTAGTTAAACGAGTCAGGGCATGAACGATAAATACTTAGTGTTTCACACGCAATTCATGTTGTGGACGTGAAGCCAAAAAGATTCTAATCACATTCCTGTCTGTGCTGCGGGCAGTTAGATAAGCAACACACACCCTTTCTACTTTCTCTAACGGATGAATCTTTACGTTTTTACATGCTCCTTCCTCACTGCATTAACCAACTGACTGCCCTATGCTTTCAGCCACATTCTTATCTGACTTGCGGCCCCTGTGTTTTCCTTCTCCTGTGAGATTTCACACAGAACTAACGCTCAGCCTGGAACCACACCCTTATCACAGAGCTGAAGACAAACACAGCAGGGTGTGTCACCGAAGCATGTACATACACACAGAGAGTCCATGCACCAACCTGTACAGTCACTTAACATCAGGCCACGGTGTTACTAATGCTCTTGAGCAACAAGGAAACACATTCATTTCGGTCTCCATTCTCTTCTTTCCTTTATGTCCCCTTTGTGCATAGGATCCTGCCTCCCATCAATTATAAAACCTCTACGGTTGCATTGCAATAACATTGTGTGTATTTGTTGTTAGAATTTGCGTGTGCGCTGCTGTGGAGGCGTGGAGTTCTTCACACGATCGGCACAGAAGGTTCGCGGATCTCTGAGCCAGAAGTTCCTCCTGGTAGATGGAGATAGAGCCATCTCAGGTTCATACAGGTGAGCAGCACCCATACCCTTTCAGTGTCTGGAAAGGTACAGATGTGTTCAAAGCAACACCTATCTGCATTTTTCATTACAAATGTCGATTTAAAAAGTGAATCCCACGTGGAATATTTACACAGTTCTTCCTTTCCCCTAACCTTCACTTAAAGCCTCAGTTTTACTGCTTCGTTTCCTGTTCTATCACTCTCCCCCAGACTCTGCTGCAGGCAGCTATTTCAGCTCCAATAAATCACCCACCCACTTAGCTAACAGAAAAAGTTAGCAACCAGCTGATGAACAAAGAGGAGGCTTTAACAACTCCAGAGACGCATACTGTCCTCAGTGTCTGGTGGAGAGTTGTGCAGTTTTGCTGGGAGTTTGCAGGACTGTGGCTCCTTCTACTCCTGTCGATCCAGACCTGTCATCTCCCTCTATTTGCATAATTTGTGTGTTGTGGCCGACCTGGTAACATCGCAGATGTTCTCTCAAATCCAATTAAGATCTCTTGAAATCCGGAATTTTTCGATGAACATTAAACTGTTGAAATGTTTATGTTCTCCGGTCTAAACGTCACCTGTTGAGAACTTCCCTAACTATTATCAGCCAAAGTTCATTTCTGCAAATTGAGCGGATTTGCGCACACAGAAAGCTCTCTGTCATCTCTAACTGCCTGTGCACGCAGCGCTTCTGCTAACTCTCATTGAGCCTAGCCCCTGTCCTGTCCTCCCTGTTCTGAAACTTGAGAAAAATGGACTTAAGCAGTCATATTATCGTAAAATATAAGATAGGTCCTCTTGATAGGATGTATGAATCTGAAAATAATAAAATAAAATCTGCACATTCTCTTGTCACAGCTGATCATTTGTGTTTCTTCTTCTGTGGTGCCTCAGTTTCACCTGGTGCTCGTCTCGTTTGGACCGTCACCTCATCACCGTCATCACAGGACAGGCCGTGGAGACCTTCGACATGCAGTTTCGGGACCTCTACTTCACGTCTAGAAGCGTGTCTCTCAGCAAGGTTTCCATGGTTGATGAACCGGTGCCCGACCCTGTGCCCCAGGCGGTACCTGCCCCCGTCCCAGCGGCTGTGGCAAGGAAGCTCATCAATCCCAAATATGCTCTCGTTGCCGCGGGAACCCATACAAGCCCAACCTCCTCTGACCAAAATTCCAGCAACAAGAACTCTAACTCCCAGAATCCCACTGGGCTGAAAGTGATGAAACACCGTTTGAAGGAGGTCATTGAAGCGCCGCCTTTACATCCGGGGTTGTCCAATCTAGAGAAAGCATACCTGATACCCTACCTGCCTACCTGGCCAGAGCCAGACCCAGCAAGTGACGTGATTGGCTTTATCAATATCAGGGATGAAAAGAGGGCCAATCAGGTTCACTTACAGAGGTCAGAAAGGTTTGAGGTTAGTCAGGCTATACGCTTCAGCTCACCACTCTTTGCACCAAAACCAACTGAGGAGCCTGCTCCGACTCAGGATACAAAAGATGCAAACACAGCCGAAAATCCTTCTGGTAATCAAAACCCAAAAGCCTCTACTACCGACAAAGAGCTCAAACCAAAAACAGCAGAGAAAGAAGACCAAACAGATTCCCCCCAACAGCCCAGCACACCCGCAGCACAGGACACACTCAAACCAAATGGGCCAGATTCTTCTTCACAAATCATAGTTACAGCGGATTCACAGACAGCAGACGATGCAAAACAAACCCCAAAGACCCAAACCGCAGCGCCTCCTGTTCCAAAGCGCCGCACCCTGCAGCTCGTCATAGACCCCACCCCCTCCGACCAGCCCATTGAGGCACAGGTTACTCTGAAAAAAATGAGCCCACCAGAAAGTTTAAAAAAGGAGCAGACCCCGAAGAACCGGGCACCAAGCCGGAGCCGCTTGACGTCAAGGGACGATGGCGAGGAATCTGGAAGTAATGAAGAGGGAAGCCAAGACAGTACCAAGGTCATTTGTGACCGCGCCGCCAATGAAGACCCCTCAAGTGCCTCCACGGCGTCGGAGGAAGAGTTCTACGATTGTTCGCCGCAGGAGCCCAGTGACCCTGTGATCAACGGAGGGCAGACAGGGTCGGGCCGAGGCCCTCGACATGGAGACGGGCTCAACGTGATGGCCCGCCTCTCTCAGAGCATGCTAGACCTGCGGGAGCCCAGCCAATCAGAGGACAGCGCTTCCCTCCTGCGTCAGTCCCAGCAGCTGCGCAGACAGGGACATCCCTCCCCTCACAGGCACATAGGACAGGTGAGCAGCCAGCACAGGGCTCCACACACTGCCGAGCCCAAATAAAGCCTTGCTGCAACTAAATTTGTAAAATTGAAAAAAAACAAAACATTTGTCGTTCATCCCCTGATCGTTGTTTGTCTAATTTTTTGGGGGATGAAAATGATTTTATTTAACAGTCACTGGGCGGTTTGTGCCTTCCAAAACGGCCCCTTTTCGGCTTCTAGTGTGTGAGAACACATTTGTTTGTTGTTTTTGGACAGACGAAGTGAATCTGAGCGGTGCTGGCCTTGATCTGCTAACTCGATGAGAATTCTTGTTTGTCGTCAACAGTTTTATAGGGAGCAAACACACTCACACGTGTCGGTTTCTTATGCAAACTTGTTTCAAAATAGGTGTGTTTCATATTTGGCTGCAAAGCAAGCCGCTGCCTGCTGCATTCTCAGACTAACAATGTCCTGTTTTTAATGTCTAAAGTGAAAGGGGTGTGTGCGTGTGTTCCACCCGTGTTAGCGCCCGAACCTGGATAGAGGGCTCGGCTGATCATGCCAGGGAGGACGATGAAGACGAAGGGCAGCAACTTCAGACAGGCCGCAAAGATCGATGCTCCTTTTACGTGACTCATGTTTTTAGCCGAGAGGGACCTTTGTACAATAACCTGTGCAAAAAGACACACAAACAACAGAAGTACAGGATTAATCGGCTTTCAACAGGCACAGGTTTTTTTTACAAAGGATGTAAGTGAAGTAAAAGAAAGCTACGGTGCAAATTAAAAGCAATCTGGGAGAGACTTGGAGAGGGGAAAATAAAGAAAAATATGAATTCGACCACATTCAACAGAGCTGATGGCATATAAAAATGGTGGAATACCATTTACAGGATGGAAAGTAATTATTTTCTTTCTTTCTATTTTTTTTTATCTAAACACGATGCAGCAGATAATAACTAACCTGAACTTTGCGTTGAACCATTTTATTTGGTTGATTTTAAGAAATGTTGGTCTTGGATTGGATCAGTTGGAAGCACAGCTGGATTTTGACACAGATAACGGGAAAAAAAGTGTTCTGGGAGACTTGTGCAAAAGAAGAATGGAAAGGCTTGGCCTGGCAGCAGCAATGTTTGTGTGCAGGCTCTCTGCTTATTAAGTCTGATCATGCAGAGATTTTTAGTGGGGAGGACAAAGCAGGCATTGTCCTGGTGTCCGCAGGAACCCTGACAGTGTTTTCAGGAGTTTGACACAGAAAAATCCTTTTACTTGAATGCAGATCTGCTAAAACCTTTTTGTGCTTTCAATTGGGGAATAGAAATCCCCCGTTTCAAACTTGCTCAAGCTCTGTAATTGGCAGCAGGACAGCAAACCACACCGATCCCACAGCTGACCTATTTAGCTACTGTGCAACATTTTTTAATTCCCAGTGTGTCAACATTAACAGCAGAAAACAGCCAATCCCCGCGCAGCTCTCCCCTCAGATAATCTACCACCAGCTACTAATGTCATAGCTGTATCAATAAGCCACGCTTTAAGGCCTGGAAGGTGCAGTCTGTATGCTTAAACTCTGCTCACCTCACGCCAATCCTGTTTTTGAACAACTAACATTTGTACGTAAGACAGATTTAACCTGATTTATGTGACAGGTACTTGCCCAGACATGGAGAGCTCCTGGCATTAAACCTAAAGATGATAGAATCACCATATGGAAGTCATTTTTCTTAATGAATAGATAAATATGTTGTCAATACTGCGCTTGACCTTGGCTAAAGTATTACAATTTGAGGACAGGCCATTAGTCAGCATTCAGTTAATGCCAGAGTCTGGCAACAAAGGACGTCTGAGCCATCTGTCAAAAACAAAGAGCAGCATGTCTGGAGTTGTTGGGTTATATTTTCCATTCACACAGTGACGTTTTCCTCATTAATCTTACTGCTGTTAGGATTTTCTAGTAGTCTGTCAGGTGCGCTGAGGTTTATGAACCTTAGATCAGATCGACAAACCAGGTGTCAACTTCTCTAAGTCAGCATCATAAACTAATCTGACTAGGTTTTTACTCAAGTTTGTATTGCACTTACACTTATTAGCGTAGCTGTTATCAGTACGGGACAATGTTTAACTTAAACTTGACCTGGGGCAGCAGTTTTTCTGCTTTTAACTGTCTCTGAGGGAGAAAAGAAGCTGCCGAGGCAGTTTGGCGATCTTTTCTTTTACATAAAAAACAAACAAACATTTTCTGGCTCTGATTAGAATAGAAAAATACTGACGAAACAAAGGATTTTAGGAAAGCTTGGATGGTGATATCTTCTGTTTAGTTATTCATTTATGATTTGGCAGATTTTCCCCTGTGAATCCTCTGAAACTTAATTTGTATTTTAAACAAAGAAAATAAGATAAGATTTTAAATCGTAATCATCTAAATCATATTTCCGACAAGAACCAGGAAATAGGACCGTATTAGTCTAGTGCTCAGGTATGTGCACCAGCTCCCTGTCGCTCAGAGTGAACTTTAAAACAGCTCTGCTTGTGCTAATCTCTGAGACGTATGAACCGGCTGGGACTCTGAGAACCTCAGGTAGTGGTCTCCTGCTGGTGCCCAGAGTCAGGACCAAACTGACAACTGAAGGCATTTCTTCTGCCCTCTTCACTTTTAATTGATCTAATCAGCTTTTTTTTTTAATTGGTTTTAATTTGTTTAGCTTACTCTTAATTTTCTGCTTTTAAACTCTTACTTTTACATGCTTTTGTTTTGGTTTAATCTTTTACTGAAAGCACATGTTTTTGTACAGGTAATGTGCTATACAAATCAATTTGCCTGGCCTTGATTTTAAGCTTAAGGACTGGGAATCATCAGCTTTGGAGCAAGAAGTAACAAAATACCTTTGAGACTGTAGGCCACAGCATATACAACCTGAGGCATCCCGTGTGTATAACATATTGGAGATGGCCAACTAATTTCTCCCGACTTCCTCTCTTTCTGTGCAGCTGTTTCAGACCTCAAGATCCCCGGCTCGCGATGAGAGGCTGAAGGGACCCAAGGTAATCATCGCCAAACCGGGAAGCTATCACCGGCCCTCCCGAGCAGCCGGCCTCGTGGTCGGAGGACACCGTTACTGGCAGGGTCAAACGTTGCATCCTGACTCCGCCCACCTGCGCTCCGGCCGGTCACCGCGGCGACACAGCCCGGGCTCCAGGAAGGTGGACCACTCGTCGCCGCAGCTCTCATCCGACCCGTCGGGCTTATTCGGAGCGTCTCTCTCAAAATTCAGCAACTTCAGAAACTTCAGGACGCGAGGCGGAACGTCCCAGAAGAAAGGGTCTCAGAACAATAATAACGATAATAATAATAATAAGGCTGGCAGGTAGGACTGTGAACCGGAGCAGGCACAGAAGAGCGTTTGCTGGCAGACATGCTGCTTGAAAGACTGACAGACACTTGAGTCTGGAATTGTTTCTGAGTTGAAACCCTGCAGCACAACATTCATGGAAGAACTGTTGGTGATGCTGGATTTTACCCTCACATGTAAGCAGAGTCTGCGTGATATTTGTGTTTACAAACATGTTAACGGGATGACACGGATGCCTTTTAGCAGGATGCGTTGCAGTGGCTCTTCACAGACGCGGTACTCTGTGTGGTAAGTTTCGATTTCTTCTGGCTAACGCAGGCGCTTCAGTCTGCTCTCCGTCAGAGGAGACATTTCTGAATGACCTCAGCTGCTCTCCTCTTTACACTGTAATGTCCCACACGTGGTGAGATGTCATCACATGTGATCAGTCTGATGTATGTTGGGTAATGCTGTATCTACCTATTGAAGCCATCAGTACTGACACTACTGGTGAGGGGGCAGGGTAATGTTGAATTCTTTTAACCATGTGATTGATTATTTTAACATACGTACAAACATGCAAATGTAGTGGGACCAAAAGTGAATGTTTTGAATAAAATGACCGACTGTTCATGGGCTGACTCTCTTTAATGGCTATGTATGGGGAGATTGAAGTATTTTTATGACAATGGAAAATCTTAACTGTAGCTTTTTTTGGTTTCTTAAGTGATTTTGAAGCCTGGGTTGTGGTGGTAATGATGAGGTTAACGTGTGCTGGGCTGAATCTCAGGACACTTGTATGTCCTAGACCAAAGCGCTTACTAAAGTTAGCTAGATACATGGGAAAGAGGTTACTCTTGCAGGGCTTGTTTAAAGATAATCACAGGTTCACATGTCTGCATCTGCACATCTTTATAAGGTTAACACATTACCTCTCCTGTCAGCCTCAGTTGAGATAAATATATTCAGTAATATGAGCAGACAGCTTCTTACGACTTTGGTGCCTGATCTAGATGATGAGAGCATACCCTCTTGCAAATGTCTCAACTAAGTTACCTGTTTGACCCTTTTTTAAAAGAGAAAAGAAAGGGGAGGATCACCTCAGGCAGCCCTTGAAAAGAGAAATTCCTTCAAGTTTAGTCTTGGTTTGGTGTAATTAAGGGCAACTGGACAGACTCTTTCTTTTTCTTTGTGAATGTAGCTTTGAAAATAAGAGTCGCACACAAAAAGAAAGTTTACCCCCATTATTTTATGAATATCCTGGTGAATTAATAACTGCGCTGCTTAGTATTATTATTATTATTTTTGAATTTGAAAAGAACTGCAGTATAAGTCTATGGTGTTTTCATCTGTTTCTATTCCATTGCTGAAGAATGAAAATCAGACCCCTTTCCTTTTCAGACACATTCTTATCTAAAGCCTCAGTCAGTTATTAGTTTACTTAAGGTGTACCTGGTCAGTGCACCAGTACCAGGTGGCCAGTATGAGGAGCCCTAGCGTCATGCCGGGCCAGGGCAGGTCTCCAGTGACGGCGTCTCTGAACAGGTGCATGGCGTCAGGACGTGGCAAATGGCAGGTACTGTTGGGGATGATCTTACTTGGCACGGCAACGCTGTACACGCGCTCCAGGTTGGCATAACCACCGATCTTGTCGAAGGCTTGAGAGGATTTCCACACAGTGTAAGTCGCAGGCATACAGTAGCCTGTGTTGAGAAATGGTTGAGTTTGTACATACCAGTAATTGTTAGGATGACTGCACCAACAATCATAATTAATGTCTGTAAAGTGTCCGTGTAGATGACAGCTGCAAGACCACCTGAAAGAAAGGGATTATCATTATCAGTGACCTCTATGGTTTTTTTTTACTGTCTAAAAGTGTATAGAAAACAGTGGGACAAGGCATCTTTAAGGTGCCTGTGTTGGCCCTGTGTTCCTGTTTGCCTTACAGATTAAAAGATTATCACTGGTTACACTTCATGAAACAAACTGACTGCTTTTGGCTACCTGCAATGGTGTAGAGAGCGGTGACCACCAGCATGAGCACAGTGGACAGGTAGAGGTTCCATCCCAGGCACACCTGAACAAACAGGGCTCCGGAGTACAGGTCAGTCTGGTGACGGAAGCACAACACGTCTGTCACTGGCAGGTTCACGCCCGCAGTGGGCTGCTTTATATCTACAGTTTTATGCTGACGTGCGTCTTTTTTTAATCATTCTTGTACCGATATCTTTGTGAAGACCGACAGCAGCAGTGACAGGACAGCCAAGTAGGTTCGGATCCTCTCTCCTCCGAAGCGCCGACCCAAATACTCAGGCATGGTGACAATCTGAACGCAGCCATTTTGAAATTTTTCGACCACAATTAGACAACAGGGAACGCTAAAACAGATCTGCGTGTTTTTTACTGGACTGTGTGATCTGATAGCTATCATCTTATGTCTGCAGACCTTCTCAGCTTTAAACAAAAAAGTTTTAACCTTTTTTAGGGGAAGTGGGAGCTGTGAGTGTGGCTCAGTGAAACACCCTGTTGGGGAATTTTACAAGGTGAGGAATCCCTGTTAGGGGAAATTCTAAAAGTACCTGCAGAACGAGCCTTAACAGGAAGACACACGCCCATATATATGTGGGTGTTTCAACTCACCCCTGAGGAGATGTAGACCGGCACAAAAACCCAGGCCAATGCCAGCAACACATAGGTGGCCTTTAAGTGGGGCAAAGAGAGAGAAGAGACAGAAGGGTTGGAACAGTTTGTCCACAATAGTTGAATCAAGAGGAAAAATCTCTTGGTCAGACTACAACAAAACTGTTAATTCATGAATTACAGCTAAAGATGAACTCGTTCTGTGTGGGGATCTGTATTATTGCCCGCTGCTGAATGCTACCTGTTGCAGGCAAGTTCACTCTCCCTGATGAGTTTAATCCCTGAACGTCTAGACAATGTTGAAAGAAGAAATCGGAAAAATCCTTGATAGTAAATCTGCTTATTCAGAGCTTTTGTTTCCAAGTATAAAAGGAAGATTACTCATACTCTTATGTTTTATTCTGTGTAAACAGCTCTCCTCAAAAGAAACAACTTGTATCCGGATTAGAGGGCAAGCTCGGCTTCATTCTTTACTATCTTGTCTGTTGTTTCTGTTAATAGAGCAGTTAAATCGGTTACTTCTCTGCTTAACCGGTGTCTGCATGTTCTTGGTACTCACACTCCATTCAAAGCCGGTGACAGCGATGCCGCCTGCAGCTCCAGTCCCGGCCAGACCAATAAACAGACCCGAGCCCTCTGAACTTGCAAAGAGGGACGATCCAATCTGTGTACACCAAGGATGGAAGGATATATTATATCTTAAACTCAGTTAAGGTTTATTTATATCTCTATCTATATATTTACACACGCCTTTTTTACCGTCCATGACCTAATGGCACTAGTGTTAGTTATTTTGGAAGTGAAACATTAACTCACACCTCTTGTCGTCCGCGTCCGTTGTCATTGTTCTATTTGAAAAGATTTTATTTAATTTCACACACTGCTTTGCTTTTAGTGACGTGCCAAGTCTATGCTGTGCTACTTTAGGACCAAACTCAATCAATCTTGGTTTCACTGAGATTTCTCCAGGCTACTTACCTTATTTTGGGCACATCACATCTATCTTCTAATCTCTGCTTCTGTGAGCCTCAGCCCATCAACCATAATCTACAACCTTTATATCTTACAAAGAGGCCATTTACCTACCTAAGTAGTTGTGATACTATTGTTCTTTATATTTTGCAACCTTGTTTTACATAAACAGAATATAGTGTTTGAAGTTTATTTTGATTTATTGTAGCTTATTACATTTTTAATAAATCTTTCCAATGTGTCCACAGTTTAATCACAGTTTGGGGTCAAATTCATTGCTGTTAATGGTCCAGTTATCATTGCCTTGCCCAACACAGTGTTTAATTGCTTTCTCTGTATCCACACTAAAGCATCATCAGGAACCATGAACAGGTATTTTGTTGTTCAAGTACAGAAACAAAATTGCTAGGAACATAAAGGTCAATAGATGCTGTGCGTGTCTTCTACCGCCAAAAATGTGAAATACTTGATAAATGTACTGGTATGAGTACACACAGTATAGCCATAAAAATGTCAAAAAAGTTGACAGTTCTCATGTTACATGTTTTCAAATCAGATGAGAAGAAGCAGACTCACCGGCCACCAGGCCATGTCCCGGCCAGCCAAGAAATATCCGCTGAGGGTGTTCCTGCTCACCCTGCACGATGACTGACGGAGAAAACTATTACTCATGAACATGCAGACAAAGTGAATTCGCGGAAACAGAGCACACAAAGAACTACATATCTGACTCTTACCCAAATGCCGACTGCGAGGTTGAGGAGGAAGTATGTTACTATGACAATAATGTCAGGGAAGCTGAAGGACTGTGGCAGGGCGTAGAAGTTGATGGTGGAGTTAGACATCCTCAGTGTCACCAGCAGAAAACACACTCATAAATAAACAAAAGTCCCACACGTTCACCCCTCCTGTTGCACCTCCTGAATCTGTCTTTTTGAAACAGTGGAGTTCAGACGACTTACTTAAACACCCTACTCACTTCTGATGCACTTACATGCAGTCAAACACACACACCAGCCTCTGGTAAAAGTCTCCTCTTGACTGAACTGTGAGCTGACCTCTGTGTTAGTGTGAAGCCTGACACAGTGTCGGACGTACCCCTGAAGAGGGCAGTTCCTTGGTTGAATTGATGATTAAACACATCACCTTAATGTGGCACCAGCAGCGCTGGCACACACACACAGTGCTAGGGGATAATGGAGTGCACACCATGGATGAGCGCTGGAGTACAGCAGATGCTCATGTGGGACAGAGTCCATGCTGACACATGCACACACACATACACACACATACAGATGGTCAATCATTGGCAATGACAAGTTTATAATCATTAGTGTCTAAACACACAAACATCCTCTAATGTGCTAATAGGGTGAATGAAAGTGTGTGAGAACAAACTATGAACTGTTCGCAGTTCACAGTCTGTAAGCCAAAGATAACTCACTGTTAAGATTTTTTGGCAACATTACATTAAAAGCTTCATCAGCCAGCATTAAGTGTGTCAGAGCAGTTAAATTATATCAGGGAAATTACCAATGATAAAAAAGCTGCTTATGAACAAGTAACATAGCATTTCATTAGTTTATTGATACTGTTGTTGCTGCCATTCAATCATTTGGGTATCATTTTGATTTTTTTATGGATTAAGTGTGTAAAAAATAACCTTTTCATCAAATTGCAATGATCAAGACGTTATTTCTAAAAGTTCTTTTCATTTTACTCACAGCTATATGATTTTTAAATCACCAAACACACATCATAATCAAAATATTCAACTAAAAACAGAAGTTAAGTTGTCTTTTACAAACTTAAAATACAATGTATGTTAATATGAATCCATCACTGTCTGTCAATAAATAAAGGAGCTAAAACTTCTTAGTTTTATTAAATTTCGCCTTGAAATTAAACTTCCATTGAAATTAAATCTGAACATATCTCTACATTCTTCTGTAGTACAACATGTGAGAACAACAAGTCCAAAAGGAGGATGTGAACAGAGTTGAGTAAGTTTGCTGTCGTGCTCCTTGATGTGAAATTAACTCAGTGTCACACATAAGCTGCTGATCAGTGTTTGTCTACTATAAGTAGCAGATGGTGGTGATGGAGACACCCTGACGTCACACACATCATCATTAATCTTTGTTTCTCTCTCTCAATCTCACCCCCACACACCCAGACAAACTTACAAAACAACATGTGAAAGTGTAAAACCAAAAGAAGACGCTTTCAGAAAAACACTCAAATTCATCAGTGTCAGACACACGCTGATATTTGGGTTACAAACTAGTTTTGTTTTCATAAATTACAACCATGTAAGATCAGGCTTCCATTTTTTCCCCGCTCACCATGTTCATATATGAATACAGGCTCAATATGAGACTTATAGAAGGGTAAAAGGTTCTGTGGGGTTCCATGGTTCTAATTCTACTTTTGTTTTTCAAGTTTTATTGTAAGTTTGAATGTTTTTATAAAGTTTAGTGAATAAAAGCCTGCAGCATAGACACCACATATAAATACAAGTAATTTAGCATCAATTTTGACAATGTAATATTGTGTACATATTGCAAAGATTTTACTTTTTGACATTGGGTAACCACCTCTAACTACGGTATATTTATATTTTACAGGGAAATAAAATGGAACAAACATACTAAAATATTCTCTCAGATATGTTTTTCTATGAAAATGTGTATCCGTTTTTGTCTGGTACAAAAAATAATAATTTTACAAAGTCATAAATGAAAGCAAACCTCAAAGTACAAAAATAAATAAAACAAAAAATATCTTATTGCCCACATTTTTCATACATATTACCAGAATTAAAGTAAACTTGAGAAGCTATGAGTACATTTTAGTCTGTTGAACAGCACCACGATGTGGCCGCTTTTACGTACCTTTTCAGTAATATTTAATATACAGGTAATATAACAAACCTGACTTATCCTAAACATCCGCTATCTTTTGCATATGTTTCATTGTGATGATAATCCTTTATTCAATTTAGTTTTCGTTTTAGGATGGAAAGCAGATTGGGAGCAGCGGTGCATGGTGGGAAATTAAAGTGTCTCCAGTAACCAATCAGAGGATAGGCCACTTGCCCTACCCGGATGTAATACTTCACAACAAAAAATTGCCGGGAAACGTCCGCTGTGATAGGAATAGGTACTAAGGCAAACCGATAATATAAATGAAAGCAGCCTTTTCTGGTTCGTTTGTCATTAAGTAAAGTAGCTGTTGTGTCTCTGGAGAAAACAGTGTCCTTAAAAGGCCCAAAATGGACGAATATGACGAACTTTTCGAGATAGAGGACCACTACGACGAGGAGTTCGCCGATGAGCTCGAAGTTTTGGCTGAGATGGAGAGTGAGTTCAAATAAGATCAGATGGTTGGCCCGTGTTAGTCTGCGTTACCTGCTTGTTTTGGTAAACTCCAGGCACCAAAATATTCAATTTATCATTTTACTAAATTTAATCTGAAGCGCATAAAGTGAATAATTTGATCCCCTGTTTAAATTGCACACTTTGCAGAGCAGTCTATGCAGGCAGGGTGGACTGAAACTCTTTAATAATATATTAAATAATTTTGAAGTTTTATTGAGGTGTTGTTTATATTGCTTCTTTATGGGGTCAGTACCAGCTCGGTCCTCCTGTTCTTCCGTTTATTGAAGATAGATTTGTGGACACATAATCTGGACACTACAGTCTTCTGTGTCTTCTATGTTATATTCAAATAAGCTCAGTAATGTAATATTTATAATATTCATATTATTATGTAATCTTTTACATTTTTATGTCTTTGATCCAGTGATTGTGGGCAAAATGTCATGAAGTTGTGAAAAAAACGTTTTTTACGATTCTTAGAGTCTTCCCATCCGGCAAAGCGTCAGAAACTGGATCCAGGAGACGACATCTCAGACATCGAGCACCTTCTGAATGATAAGGGCAACAGTGAGATTATTCTGATGATTTGCGTCTGTCTTGTAAGTGTTGTCTTGTATTGTTCTTTGAACTAAACTTTACTTGTTCTTTTCAGCTCCGAAGACAAAGCAACAGAAGCAGGATGCAAGTGTGGTTAAGCGACTTTTCAGTTCGTCACAAACTCAACAGACGACAGCCCCATCACAGCATGATGACATCACACCGCCGTCCTCTCCTGAGCAATATGACTCTTCTCGCACCGTCAGGTCGGTAATGGCATGTGTTACAAACACAAAAAAAGTAACGAGGAAGAAGAAAATGAGAGGCAGGAAAATATTCTGGGAGCTTTGAATCTGTGGCTCCCTGATGTTCGGTACATGCAGCTAGTTACAGAATAGCTCCAGCATCATGAAAATGGAAAGTGGTGCATTTCTAAAAATGCTCAAAGACTGAATATATTTGTTTGTTTTTAGGTCTACTCCTGCTGTGTTGGATATCAGTGGCTTGGCTGCTATCCCTGAAACACCCAGGCGTCCTCACAGAGAGGCGCCAACATCTCTGCATGTGCTGAAGCGACCTCCTTTGGAGGGAGAATACATCAGTGTGACGGATTCATCAGGAAATCGGGTCTACCTCAGACAAAAAGAGGACACAGGGTCCAAGGTAAAAGTTTAGTGTGGTTAGTCAGTTCTATTCCTACTTGTTTATCCAAATCCTTACATCTATTATTTTATTCCTGTTTCTCTACAGGTAGCGGACTCTAGAATGCTACCAAACTCTCATGGTGGTCTGGGACTGTTGGCCGTCCCAATTGGAGTGTTGCTAGAACAGGCGGCAGAGAGAGTGAGTGAACCAACCAGCTCTGCAACCCCCAATGATGAGCAGTACCAGAATACAAACTCTGTTTATGATGATTAAAACTATAAAACAAACTTGGAAATAAAAGAGGATGCATCTCTTTCTAAGAAAATATGTTTTGGGGTATTATATCTTATATGGGTCCATTTTATTTGTAGTAAAAGGTTTATTATAAGATGTTTACCTTTCCTTATGTAGACCTTAAAGAGTTTTATTTCTGCTCTGTTTTGTTAAAATCTCACAGCGTCACCAGCAGGCAGTCGAAGAATCAGTGCGTCTTACAGAAGTGCTGAGCAGGTAACTCATTGTTTGACTCTCACACACACAGAATAAGATAACATGCAATATTTTATGTTTTTAACTTTCTTATGGGTGTTTGCCACATTGCAGCCAGGTGAATGACGTGTTTGCTGAGTCGGAGAATGCAGAAAGTGAAGATACTGAGGACAAAGGGGCCAAAACTCGACTCTGGGTGGACAGATATTCACCACAACATTACACTGAGCTTCTCAGCGATGATGTGAGTGATGTGTAAGCTCTTAGGACAGCTTTGGATGTGAATGTTGTCCTCTTGTTTGTAAACACCTGTTTTTCTTCTCCCTGTTTAATTTTTAGTTTACCAACCGCTGTCTGCTCAAGTGGTTGAAGCTTTGGGACACCGTGGTGTTTGGGAGAGAGCGGAAGTCCCGCCCTGTGCGCTCTGACAGAATGGCTTCTAATCAGAGCTCATTCAAACCGAATCAAGGAAATCAGAATCAAAATCGCTTCAAAAGCAAATCCGAGATGACCGAGGAGCTTCTGGAGGCTGAACTGGACCAGTTCAAGCGACCCAAATATAAGGTACAATAGATATAACGTGAAGATAAATGTTATTCAGTGAGCCTTAGTTTGGTTAAAAAGATGTGATTTAATTGTTGTTTTTTCCCCTCCAGGTGGCATTGCTGTCTGGTCCTCCTGGTTTAGGGAAGACCACTCTGGCTCATATCATAGCAAAGCATGCTGGGTACAATGTGGTGGAAATCAATGCCAGGTTAGACTTGACCAAACCGACCAATGAAAAGATTTGGATCAGTTAATGTAGATGGTTGTGTTCGACCTGACAGGACCTCAGTGCTTCTGTTGATGTTTCTGCAGTGATGATCGCAGCACTGAGGTTTTCCAGAAACGCATTGACTCAGCTACGCAGATGAAATCAGTTTTAGGAGCTAATGAGCGGCCAAACTGCCTAATTATTGATGAGATTGATGGAGCCCCTGCGGTACGTTCCGAACTTCTTTTTCACCGAGGAGCAAGTTAGTCGAAGCAATTGCAGCATTCCATCTAAATGGGCAATGTCCCCCTTCTGTGGTGCTCTGCAGGCTGCCATCAACGTCCTATTATCAGTTCTGAACAGGAAAGACGGGCCCGGCGGGGAGGCCAGCGCAGAGACAATGAAGAAGAAAAAGAAGAAGGAGCCCATCCTGCTCCGACCAATTATCTGCATCTGTAACGACCTGTAAGAGAGACTAAATATGTTTTACACTAGTGGCACATTTGTAGTGTAATATAAGTCTATCTTCTGTTATCTCGTTTAAGTGATTTCCCCTCAGCGCTGTGTTTCTATTAGTTACGTTCCAGCTCTCAGACCTCTCCGGCAGCAGGCCTTCCTCCTGACTTTCCCACAAACTCAGCCTTCCCGCCTCACGCAGAGGCTGTCAGAGGTCAGTATGCGTAGCTATAGAAATGGAGGCGTAAAGACATCGATGTTTTTTTTTAATGCTCTTTTTGTGTGCAGATATCACTCCAGCAGGGCATGAGGGCAGACACGGGCACTCTGATGTCACTGTGTGAGAAAACCGACAACGACATCCGCTCTTGTATCAACACGCTACAGGTGTGTGGTTGCATCGTCAAAGACGCCCTGTCTGTTGTGCGAGCACACTTTGCGAATGCTGTTCTTTGGCCGTGCAGTTCCTCCATGGCCGTGGCCTCAAGCATCTGGACTCAAAGACGATTCAGTCCGTCTCTATCGGCCAGAAGGACCAAAACAAAGGCTTCTTCCATCTGTGGCAGGAGATCTTTCAGCTCCCAAGGACAAAACGGTAAGTTTATGCATTCGCCTTAACTGTTCAAGAAGGAAATTGTGACATCCGACAGATGTTCATTTTCTGAACCGGTTATTCCCAAATGCGGTCGGGGGGGACTGGGGCCTATCCCAGTTGTCAATGGGCGAGAAGCGGGTACTCCCTGGATCTCCAAACAGCTGCAGGCAAATTTTAACACAATATGTTACTAAATATGTTTATAGGACACTTAAAAAAACTGAAGGAGAGAGATAAAAAGTCTAATCAAAACCAGATTTTTAGAATGCTTATAAACTTGCAAAGACTTAAAGAAACAGAAATTACAGACTTTACAGAAATCTTACACAATTATCAAAGTTATCAAAGCTGGACTGAAACACTCTTAATGTCTGCTCTGCTGGGCCACAGATTGACTGACTCCAAAATAGTTCTTCTCATTCACATTGTTTTATTTTTTCTCTTACTGGATGAGTCTATTATTTGAATCTACAAAATGCTGCAGCTTTCAATTCAAATGTGAATCTTTTTATTCTGTGTTATTGAAATCTATGCACGACCATTTCGCAAAGAAACAGGGGATGTCCCTCTTCTGTTCTCTCAGGAAGCGTATTGGTGAGGGTTTTGAGGATGCCCTGGGTTCAGGAAGTGCGGCTCAAAGGTTCCAGCACATTCTTCACCTCGCTTCTTCTAGTGGAGAGTATGAAAAGGTGTCTCAGGTAAGGAGACAACTACTTTGCCTAATAATTTTTTCATTATTCTCTGCACAGAGGAATTGTAAGAGAAAACTAACTTGGCTTTACTCTCATCGAGAACTTGCATTGTGTCTCTTTTCTCCAGGGTCTGTATGAAAATTATTTGTCTATGCGTGTGAGGGACCCTAACCTGCACAGCGTGTGTGAGGCTCTGGATTGGTTGGCGTTCTCAGACAGGCTGAACCAAGTGATTATGAACGGGCAGAACTTCTCCCTCATGAGATATCTACCCTTCCTATCCGTCACCTTTCACTTCCTGTTTGCGCACACACACGTG
This sequence comes from Menidia menidia, assembly GCA_907169785.1. Taxonomy (NCBI): domain Eukaryota; kingdom Metazoa; phylum Chordata; class Actinopteri; order Atheriniformes; family Atherinopsidae; genus Menidia; species Menidia menidia. Next base: position 4,385,790 of record CAJRST010013335.1, on the reverse strand, counting down.
CCTCGCATCAGCTATCCCCACAGCTTCCATGAGGTACTGATCTCCTGGCAGAATGGGTGGTGTACTGACATGAATTAGCCTGACCGGAGCAGATGCATGCCTGAGAAACTATGGAGGATCCATCCCCCATGTGTTGTGTCCTCCCCAGGTATCGTCTCGTCTGCTCAGCAGCAGGAATGCTTTGTCCACCATGCTTGCTGACATTCCAGCCAGCATCAGAAGCAGAATCAGCCAGCTGAACCTGACCCTCGATTTTCTCACACTGCTTCTTGACATCATCTGTCCCAAACTGCGGCCAGTATGTTAAAGCTTCTGTTTTTATATGATTCTTACATATGGGACATTAAATCTCAGTTTTGGTGTCCCTGTATCTATTTGTGATCAGCAGATCTGAGGGACAGTACACAGAACTTTAGAAGCGCAGAGGGCTGTCAGTACCTCTCTCTGATAATTAAGACTTCATCATCTGACTCATAAAGGCACATGAACTAATACTTGATGTGCAGGAGAATAGTTGTATAGACTTGATAGACATCAGAAATTGATGCGAGTGTTCATAAAAAAAACAAGACTAAATGGATTAGAAAAAATCATGCAAAATGAATGTTGACCCTAAATAATTGTTCTTTAAGGAGCTACAGTCAGAAGGTCATGAACAAGACTGCTGCTTGACTTTGACATGGTGGTCTGTTGAGGCTGTGTGAGAAAGAAAAACACCCACCATGTTGGAAACATTTCATTTGGCTCAGCATCAGGATAAAACACAACACCAAAAAAACAGCCCCTTAAATGTCCTCAGATATTCAGCTGAACACCTCGTTTGGCTTCTTTTAAACTGTTGTGTAGCTTTTCAGGTGTTTTCAGTGAGCCGAGGGACGGCGTTTGACTTTTGCTCCGTTGCTGTGAACTCCTTCAGGTGAATCCGCAGCTGTTCAGCAGCAGAGAGAAGGAGCAGATGCACGAACTGATCAGCACCATGCTGGCCTACAACCTCTCATACAGACAGGACCGCACACCGGAGGGGCAGTACACCTACGTGTTGGAGCCGTAAGTGCTAACCGCCTCCTGCGCGCCGCCATCTGTGCGGAGCGTGGGAGACGTGCGGGGCAGATGTGCGTTTGTTTGTGGGGGGGGTTGAAGGTCACTGCTCCCGTCCACACGGTGGTTCTCCGAATGACGGCTTAGAGAGTAATCCCCTTAACACCTGGTGGTGTGTGTGTACGTGTGATGATTGTGGTGTTGGTTGGCAGCAGGGTAGCAAACAACAAAGCATCACCAGCGGGGCTCAGGTGGATGGATAAACAAACGAGAGGAGGGACGGGTTGAGTTCAGCTCGATCGCGATAAAGCAGGAGACCATTTGAAACATCGGGGACTGTCAGAATTAACTTAAATCCGGACAGCCACTTTATATTGGGAAGCATTTATCCAATTTTGAACCTTCCCGGCGGACGCCAGAGCCTGACGGTGTCAGCATGGGACAGCTAACCTCAGCCACGCCGGACCAGAGCCACGAGCGGCCGGCCGCCCACGAGGGCTCCCTCCTGCAGGCGCGCTGTGACGAAGTGCTGGTCACCAACGACTGGTGCCTGCCGCTGGTGCTGGCTCTGCTGCTGCTGCTCCTGCTCTACACCTTTCTGTACCTGCCCGCTCTCGCCCACCACAACAGCACTCTGACAGCTGGAGGATAAGGGCACGGTGGAGACGCTCAGCATCACACACAGCAGAAGCAGCCACTCCCAGCTGGAGCGTTTCATTTTGCTGTGCAGTTTTTTTTTGTTTTTTTTCATGGGATCGCATTCGTGCCATTCAGGTGAAACCAGTAACACAAGGCAAATGTTGGAAGCCTCGTTTAGCATGAGACTAAAAGCTTAAAACTTTAAGGGTTTCAAATATCTGCTGTAACTTAAAGCTTCCATCTTAGAACTGTGGGAAGATAAAGAGCTAATAGTCACTCCTGCATGTATAGAAACACATCTGTACAACTGTACTGTTATGTATTATATGGTTATTCATTGTGGGTAAAGTTAAGGCTGAACTAAATGTGATTTTATTTTTTTATTACTTCATTGTTCTGATGAGAGATATCGACCTTGGCGTGAACAGAAAGCCCCTCTGTGTGCTTTTAACTCCAACTAAAAGGCTTATACTACTTACTATTATATCTGCTCATTGTATTATTTCTAGGTCACCTCAGTTGACTGATAATTCATAGTTTTACTTAATTTTAGTGGACTCACAGCTGATGTTTTATGGTAATAACTAAGCGCACTTTAGAAGTGTTATTAGTCAATCTGTTGATCCACTGGGTGAGACCACACTCATCTGTGAGTGTGTTGAAGCTCTTAAGAAGATTACGGTTTTAGAGAGTGACATGTTTGAGGTTTCTCGCTGAAAAACCTAAATCCCTGCCACCCAAAGGGAGAGTTATTTTGTTTACTGTCTGACAGGGTTCCCCTTTCTGTACCTGTGGTATAAAAAGGCAGACGGGTATTTTGTACATAAACTGTCATGTGTCTTGTGTTGGCAGCCGGATTGAGGAAGTGGCGAGGTTTCCAGGCCTACCACCACACCGTCAGCTGACTTATCAGGCCAAACAGACCATCAGCAGGGAGATGGAACAGGAGAAGATGAGGAGAGCCGAGCAGCTGATGCTGCGGCGAAATCCTGTAGTGGTGAGATCTCCAAACAGACTGTTTTGTGATAAGCTGGACAGAACTCCAGTTAGTCTATGTACATGTGCATACATATGCGACATGCGTGTGTGTCTGTGAAGCAGAAAGAAGATGAAAAAAAGAGTGCTGGCCCTAAACCAATAAGGAACCATCAGCAGAGGCTGGAGAACATCGTCAAACAGACCACGGTGGAGACCAGGGTGAGTCAGGATGTTTACCCAAAACCTGCTTATTAAAGGAAAATGTCCCCTCTGTTTGTGCTGGCACATTCAGTCGCTCCCATTCTCACCTGAACCAACAGACTGTGAACCTGTGAAATCTGTAATGTATCGGGGTTGTGGCGGCCCCTGGGGTGCAGAAATGCTGACTAAACACAGGGAATGTTTTTGGTGTTTGTGTTTGGATATGGTAGTTTGAGTTCTCCATTTGGGAAAGGATAAGCTGGGACTGGAACTGTGATCCTCTCCGGGTGATCTGAGTCACTGGAATAGTTCAGTAATGGAGTGACGGAGCCTCCAGGGGGCAGAAATGGGGATAATGAGAAGCCACTGGGTCACAGTCCCCGATGGTGTAACAGGGAAAATAGGCTAATGAGAGGAAGTGCGTGTGCCTGCGATTGTTCGCTGATATTGACTTTGTTACAGAGGGCGCTTTTTCACCAACTTCTTCTCTGTCTTCGTTCTCATTTTGTTTGTGCCCCGCAGCCGGAGCTGGACTTCTTCGGTCGAGCTGTTGTCCCCAAACCTGAGAAAGAGCAGCCAACCTCTGACACAGGTACTGGTACAGACTCTGTCCTTGGTGACATTATTGCTACATCGTTTCAGTCCTTTAAGTTGACATAATGATTACACAAACCCAACAAAACTTTTCTGGGTAGATTTTTGTTAAATATACGAACCCACAAAGATTAGAGATATCACGCTCAGCCCCCGTCTACTTTTTTCTTTAAAACAGTTCCCCTTTGCTTGTATTTCATGAGAAGTGCATTACAGTTTATCATCTGGCATTCAGCCATCCACACATTTATTTTGATTGTGTTCACCATGTACTTCTTTTGTACATAGAAAGCTAATAGTTCCTTTCAACAGATAGAACAGCTGGTATGTTTGGACCAGATTCTGTACTTGATTTAAACTGGACCCATTCAAATCGCTAACTTTCCTGGGAAGAATCGACCATCAGGGTAATCAGAGTGGAAAAGCAGAGCTGCGGCTGTTTATGGGTCAAAGCAGGAACAACAACAAGGCCCTATGAACGATAACAGGCCCTGCTCCTAATTCTGGAGCGTCCTTCTGCCCTTGCTGATAACCCATGCCTCCATTTGAGCTCACCGATATTCAGATGTCCTCCACACACGCAGGGTTGGCCCTGATGGTGCATTTTGGCTGTATGAGTTTAGAGCATTATCCAGGAAACTCTTGAAACCACCCTCATTGTGCTGTTTATACCAAATGAGTTGTTACCTACATTGAAATTTTTTTTGTTTTCTTTTCTTGCTTGATGGCTTCTGAATGAGCCAATGAGTTCATGAGCCATGAACCATCATTGTCTATTCAAAAGGTGTTGATAACACAATGTTGTGTTCAGGGTATACTGAGATGACTAATCAGGCTGTAGAATTTCAGAGGATAAGAAACGATGCTCATTTGAAATTCCGAAAGTCAAATTAGATTTCTTCTATTCAGTTTAGGTGAAAGACTGGAGTTTTTCGGCACCACTGAAAATAAAGATCAGGAAGTTCTGTTTATCAAAGAATAAAGAGAACAGAGCTAATTTTCCTTTTCTGTTATGCACTTTGTGGCCATGGATGGCAATTCCATTATATGGAAACCTAGAGTAGCTGTAGGTGTGACCTGGGAAAAAGCTGATTTGTTAAGAAGAAAAATTAGACGATGATTCAACTTGAACTTGTTTTTTAATTCATTTTTCCTGTGTAGGTAAGAAGAGTGCAGTTCTTTCTATGGGAACAGCAGTGGGCAACAGTGACGTGTGGTTTCGGTTCAACGAGGGCATGTCCAACGCTGTGAGACGAAATGTCTACATCAGAGAACTTCTGTAACACACACACACTCTGCCTTTCTGTATATTTCCTTTCTGTTATGATTGAAATCATCCAAATGACTCCATAATCGTGTCAGTTAATTCAAAACAGTCTTTATTTGGATTGACAGTGTAAAGAGCCAATAAAAACATGTTGTTGAACATTGCTCAAACATTGCTCTCTAGAAAGCTACTCAGTGCTATATATGCACTCACGCACACACACACACACACATTGGTCTTCACATCCTTAATAGCATTCAGGAATCTCCAAATAAATAAACATAATAATAGCAATAACGTGTGTGTGTGTGTGTGAGAGGGAGTGAGTGTCGGAGTTAGTGCAGCGAGGCCGTGCGGGAGTGCATGATTCTTTAGATTGTATGCATCCGTGATTGGTTTATGGTGTATGTGCGCATGTGCGTGACCATTAGAGGATCACGCACTTGCCCTTCTCCACCCAGGGGTTGGCTCGCATCAACTCAGGATTCAGAAATGGATCTTCGCAAACACAGCCCTCGATCCACTTCACCAGCCTACAAAAAAATAAAAAATGCACACTGTAAACAGCAGCGCGACGCTGAGCAGAATGTGTGTGTGTGAGCTGAGCACACTCACTCAGTGACAGTGATGGAGGATTTCTCCCTGCTGATCGCCAGCTGATACTGAAGGCTTTCCACTTCTCTCCTCATTTGGGGGACGTCTAACTCATCCATGGTGTCGCTGCTGCTCGTGCACACAAAAACAAAAAGAAATGGCAAACTTGAGCCGACAGTTGGCTAAAGAGTCTGTTCAGAGTTAAAAGAAATGTACGACAACAGCAGTAACCTGCAGCAGTGTGTTTGATTTATGAGAATTATTTCTAGATACCATGGCAAGTGGGTTTTTCCAAGTACATTTTTTAACAGTAACATGCTTTGAACAATCTTGTTAGATTAGTGCATTTAATTGGATACTTGGAACCTTTTTAAAGAGTGGGTGATCATTGATCAAGTATAGAAACAAAGAGATATTTTTAGTTTAGACCTTTGGCAGAACGTATTGTACTGAAATGGTTTCAGGAGGCTGCGTTGAATTTGAGACTTTTAAAAGAAAAATGGATTTTATGGGAAGTATTTCTTATGTTGCTTGTTGACGTTCACATTCCAGAATTTGTGGAAAAGGTAAAAAAGAAATGCAAAACCTGGGAAAAAATTAAATGGTTGCACTTGGATACAAATAATGTTTTTTTTATTATCTTTATATATGACAATACCCATTAACCCCCATCCAAAAAAACTTGTTACTCTAAACATTTTCCCGATCTCTTACTTTAATTGTGGGATATATTTGAATTCACTGATCAAAAATTGATCACATTTTAATTATCCGGGGGCATTATCCGGGGGCACGTACGTACTTTGATTCAGGACTATTTTGAGAAGCGGATTGATAAAGATTCCATAGCAGATTGAGTTTTGACCGCAGCACGACCCGGCTGTCCGCTGAAATGTCTCAACAAACAACAACAAACGGACGTGTACAAGTTATAGTCGTTCCTGAAATAATGCAGTTTCACACCGAATGGCCCACAGAAATAAGCTTTTTGTTGAACATTGTGGATCTTAGTCCTTTGGTTAATTTGACAATTACACGACGCGCGTATGTAGACATGAGCACGTTATAAGCCAAAAAGCGGTGGAAAGTTCTGATCTCGGTGTACCTAAAGCAGGGGCAGCGCTTCCAAGCTCTCTGTCGTCGTTTTCGGCTTAAATGTGTTTTTGCAGATGAACGAGGCAAATCCTGCTGAGTGCTATTCAAATGTGAGGACCTGGCTGATGCTGAACTGTGGCTCAGTTTCTACAAATAAGCGGAAAAAACGGCTTCTTTTCCTCTTTGAAGGCCACCACCATCCAGCCGAACTCGTATGAAATCAGGTTAGACCACATACATTTTTAGAGCATCCCAAAGGGGTTTGGGAGCTCATTTGAAAAGGGAGCACTGACCCTCTTGGGACAAAAAAAATCAGGATTGTTTACAGCTGGGAGTCTAAATAATGGAAATCATCACTCCGTGACATACACATTCCCCTGCTTTTCTTTAACGTATTTTGACACACAGCATGTATCATCCAGTTATTTGAAATAACGTATAAGTACCACGATCTGCTCCTCTTACTCATGGTTTGTTTGTTATGTATGAAGTCCTGCCCCACCCGGCCACTTCACATTTAGATTTCAGAGTTCAGATGACCATGGGACCGGCTGCTATCTCCGTCTACCGCACTCCCCATCATCATCATCATCATCATCATCCTCATCCTCCTTTCATTTTTCTAATGGATCTAAGTGGGTCGGGCTGCCCGGTGCCTGCTTCATCCACCAGCATCCATCCGATTGTGCCCCCCCCCCACCCCCACCCCCTACCCAACCGATCCCTCACACACAAGGCCTTGTCATGATTTACATCCAATATGTGTCCCAGTGACAGCGGTCTCCATCCCTCGGACATCTGTCCGTGCTCGTATTCGGGGGGCTACATTTCGGCCTTCCCTTTTCGCATCAAATCGATGCGTACGGTGGTCGAGTGTAGGCGTCGGTAGGAGCGCACGAAAACATCAGCTGCGTGTGTGTGTGCGTGTGTGTGTGTGTTGCGATGAAAATGGATGCAGGAACACGGTCCCTTCCACACACACACACACACACACACCACGGTTGCTCTTACCGTCAAGGCCTGCCGGAGAGGAGAGGACCGAGGCTCGGGTCGGGGTGCAGGCCGGTGGAGAAGGGGGATGCGGGGCGGGCCGTGGCGGGGACAGAGGCTCGCTGTGCGGAGTGAGAGGAGGCTCGGTGGAAGGAGTCCGCTTCGAGTGTGGGAGGAGGCACAGACTGAGGCACTCCCCAGCGCTCCTCTCTGGAAAAAAGGCGACTGGATGCGCAGGGCGGAGACAGACCTGCCGCCCGGTTTTTGGCAGTCAAACAAGGGGCCGGAACGCGCACCTGGTGGATGCAAATGTGGGAGGCGCGGCGAGCTCCGGGCACTGGCACGGAAATTACGCAAATGAGGGCGCGCTTCGAAGGGAAAATAGGCAGTTCGTTTAATATTCCGCCGAGCAGAGGGGGATTTGTGTCTCGGCTAATGCACCAAACCAAGTGGGATAAGTCACGTGAGGTTTCGGAGCAAAGAATAAGCAGACATCTACTGCCAGCCCACCCACAAGCACAGGAAAATTCATTATACGTCATTGGAATTTAGTTTTCTGATTACTAGTCTGTCCCTGTAGAAACCAAAACCCAACCATTTGATTCGTGCACCATTTGGGCATGAAGAAGTCAAAGTCAAGATATTTAGGCCAGCAAAACAAGTGGGAGCTCCCCCCCGAGCAAAAATAGAGGGAATTGAGACTTAAGGCAGGCAAATGCCATCAAGTCAAACCGTAGCAGTCAGCTACCACCAAACTAAATATGAGACCAACTAACTTACCACAACACACCAATTATAAATCACAGCAATATCTTGCATTGCATTTGTTTAACATGACTATATTAGGGAAAATGTACAATTCAATTTGTTTATGGTTTGTTTTAAATGAAATACCCAAACACCCAAATCTATAAAATCATATGATAGCACAGGGGGAAATAAAACACAAGCACAATTAAAAAACATCTAATCTTTATTTCTGAATACATAAAAGTCAATCATTTGGTCATATAACTGCAGACAGCGCGTGGTCTGGTCTGGGTTTGTTCCACAGCAGGTTTCAGGCAGGCCTGTGATTCTGTTTGAACAAAGCGCATCCAGGAACCTGTAAACAGTTTAGATTAGATCATCCTGTCCGATTAATAAAGGTCATAATCCATGGTCTGTGTGAAGACCCGTCAAAGTCTAAACTACCTGTAGTTTAGATTTGCATTCAACACAAAAACTTACCAGTAAAAGTCAAATCAGCCCCAAATGGTCCGACATCTTCGCCGTGTCTCAAATCTACAAGAAGAGAAGCCAAGGCATGAAAAGCACGACTCTGCCAACAGCATATCTGCACAGAACTGCAGGAGCCTCAGAAAAAAGTCAGAATCATGAGCCGAAGTTCAGCTCTCATAGTAGGTGTCAGAAAAGTTTGTTTATTTTGTCCTCATTGGCCAAAAAAAAAGTGCCATACAGCAGGAGACAAAACTCACCTTCTCTAAAACCACCGGGGTTCAGCGACACGCGGGCCGTCCACTTTCAGCCGTCACCACCTGGAGAGGGAGCATTTAAAGAGCATTACAGAGAGTCGCTTTAGAGAGACCGGACGTACACCGAACCGGTTTGGCCTCAGAATAGACTTTGAATCAGGAGCCGACAGGCGGCTCTCATAGTAGGTGTCAGAAAAGTTTTGCAAAGTTCGTCATCACGGGCACAAAGCGGCTCAGTCCAAAATAAAGAACTCACCGCGTGTTCCGCAGCAGCCTGCATCACACCGACTCCGGTGGAATCAACCCATTTCTGGTGCGCCGACTATCAAGAGGCCATTCTTCAGTCCCACGTCATCCAACGAAGCCATGGCTGTGAGGGGAGAGAAAAAGCTTTGGTCAAAGACAATTCCCCAAGTTTGCAACCATTTAACTGAGAATTTAGTGGGATTGGCTGACCAGTATTTCTAGAAAATATTGAAACAACCTTTAAATCCCCCCACAGGGAGGTTTTTAACAGGTCTCTAACTTGGTTAACTCTCCACTGAATTTGTTTTTGATCTTAGTTGTACATGTTCTAAGCTTTGCCACAAACTAGCCTCAACTTTTCAGATCAGAGCCCTCCTGGATTTCATGCTTCATAGTCAATTAGACCACATGATTCCTTTAACCAAAGTGCACCCAAATACATGTGCTTGGTTATCGTATTAGATACAATAAGCATAATCGTATTATATGGTCACTGTCTTATCAAATTAATGGAGTACGTAAGGAGGCCTGTTGTTTGTCCCAACTTAAAACCACTTCTGACCAGAGCTGCCGCCTGGCACAGGAAGCCCTTTCAAATTGAAGTCCGAGAGCTATTCCGGTTAAATGTTTATTAAGTTTAAGTTATAAAGAAATAAGATGTGGGAGGAGGGACGATTACGTATTAAATCTTACAATTATAGATATATTTAACCCTTTCTTTGTTTATAAGGGTAAGGAAATTAGCCTCCAGTGAATTTTTCCTCAATTTTTAATCAGTAAATAAGACCTTCAACTGAAACATTAAGGGTTTTAATCTACCCCCACCGTCACTCCGCTGGGGATGCGTGCAGGCCAGCCACGTGCCCACCAGAAACTGGGCACGTGGGAACACTGTACTCACTTGTTTGGTTGGTGGAGGTCATCTTTTGAAGAGAGGTGAGGTTTTGTGTTATTTTCAAGAACACTCATTGCTAATGTTTGAAGACTATCGGTTAATGGTGGCGACAAAGAGCTCCGTTTCTGCCGACAGGCTGCGAACGAAAGGAAGGACCGAACCGGCTGTGGTTTTCTTTAAGACTTCCGTCCAAACTAAAGCCCCTCCCACAGACACATATACGTCTATATGTCTGTGGCCCCTCCCTGTTAGGTTAGCTAGCTAGTTCGCATTTTGTCGGGCCACCTGTGAAGCAAGGAAACCGATTCAAATTATGCTATGTATTCAAATAGCTGCGTGTTCATTCGTAAATTCAAAACTTATCTGTATATTCCCATTTCTGAGATAAAGCAAAGTGAAAAAAAAACTGTGAAAATAACGACTTTGTTAGCATGTTGCAACATTTCCCATGAAACTCGTGGAACACAGAACCAAGGCATCATGGGAGTTGTAGTCACAGAATCGTGCACTGCTGTCGACAGGGCAAAATGTATTTAAAACAGATATCACTTTGCTACCTTACTGATCATTTAACATTTTAGAAAGAGTTATTAGAGGGTAGATATAGGTAATGTAGTTAGGTTTATAGGTAGAACAGGCAACAAATATCTTCCAATAAAACTTTATACTAAGAATGTTTGTAGTACAGATGAGATATTAAAAGACATTTAAATGGTAAAGTCCGGTTTAATTTATACATTTATTCTGATCACAGCTGTACAGGAATGCATTGTCACAGCAGAAACACAGCCTAAACCCAACCATAAGCACAACAGCCATCACAACACATCCAGAACTCAACCATAGGTCTACAGGCTCAATTAGCTCACCTCAATTCAATACTTAGATTCATCCTTATTACCATAATTATTGTTATTCACATAGAACTATCTCTCTCTCAAATATATATTTGTTTTCAAAGAGCATAAAAATACAAGTGAACTCTTCACTGGGATGAAAACCGGTGGTAGATCTGCTGTTTGGCCTACATGAGGGGAGGGGCGTTTCAGCAAGGAGGGGAACCAACTTATCATAGTTTACAGTGGGACCTAAATGAGCTCATACAAGCTTTTCAATGGCTACAAGAGGTTGCAGAAGGGGGTTGGATTGGTTTTAAGGATTGTATAGGACTCACAACTCAAGTTAGAAGCTACTTTTGACATCACAGACACGGAAAGGTTGCAGAAGAACATCAAAACCATTAAACATTTTTGGAGTAGACATGAAAAAAAAAAAGAAGAACACTACGAAGGCACAGAGATTTGCAGAGTTAACATAACACACAGAAGGAGACATAAATTGGAGCGTAAAGGTGGGTAGATTAAAGGCAGTTTCACTAACCAACACTAGAGGGAGCTCTAATAGTTCATTTACCCAAGTATATTATAAACTATCTGTTTATGTATACTGGATGTACCACATAAAGCATTGAAATGTATCTTTTGAAAACACTGTTCACTGCAGCAGGACAAAAGGATATATCACGTGGATGTGTTTGTGCATACGAGTTTTAGTGTGTGCATGCATGTGTGTGGATGTCAGTTTCTGTCATGTACTATGTGAGAGTAAAGAGTCGTTTCCAAGCGAACCTCTACAGATGGAGCAAAACACCAACACAGCAGAACACCAGCAATATCTGAACCACTGTAATGTGCATTTATGTGTGCTTGTTTATGTCAGAGTGTCCCAAACTTCATGGACTCACATCTATATATTAGTCTGATCTTTAAAATGACTACTGTAAGATTGGGAGGACAATGACATGAGCATTAGAAGGGATTACAAACACTCATAGCAACAACAGTTCCAACAATAACAACGACAACAATATGAACAGAGACAACACACAGGTCAGGAAGTCCAGCTAACCAAAATCCTCCTCTCATGCAGAGGAGAAATAGAGGCTACAATTCATCTGGAAAAATGCATCCTTTTGACATTATAGCAGGGAGACAGACTCAGAAAGCAGCCCGTCTTTCTGTGTGCTTTTAAAAATTCTCTCTGGTATCTCATCCATACTGTATTTAGTCTACCTACCTACCTATCTATCTGCCCGTCAGACAACTAATGTGCTTAGTTTAGCAAGCAATATACATGTTTGTCTGTTTCTCCACCAGACTAAATTAGCATGTCTGCTCTAGCCAGAGTCTTTAGAGATAAAAGGATGAGCAAAATGATTGTGCTTCTCAGACCCCACAGCTTTCTAAGGCTGGGCGGCATTGACATGCTGGGCTGAAGAGGTCGGAGGTTGTGTGGGAGCGGTCTCCTCGCGCCGGGAGGAAGAGCAACAGCTACTGCGCCAGACAAAGAGGACTCCCTCCTCTGTACTGTACAAGGCTACTTGGGAAGCGCTCACGCAGGAGGGCCGCACGCTCGAACACTCGCTCTTGAAGCACCAGTGTCGAGCCTTGGGAGAGTTTTTCTTCTTACACCAACACATGAAGGGGGGAGAGGGGAATAGCTGGTTGGAAATGCATTGTGGGCAGGAGATCAGTCGAGCATTGCATCCAGTTGATCTGCCAAGTCGTCAAACATGCTGCCAATGTCATCCAGGATGGAGGCAGATGCTTTTTTGCTGGCCAGAGAGCTGCAAGTGTAAAACAGGAAGATTAATACCTATTGAAGCGCACAAAGAAAAAGCAGTCATGGAACAGCATTGTAACTTCTTAAAGAGCAGAAAAGCACCCACAGTACATTGCACAGGCTAATGTCTGGCTTTGTTTAATGACCTAAAATCAACAGCCCTCTGCGGAAACTTTGGCAAGGGAAGAAGCTCTCACTTTTTAGACGATTAGGTATTCATTAAAGAGGTGTAGAACTATCTGAACATAGTTTTTTACATTTTTGGTGTCAGTTTAGTAACAAAAGGAAAATTATTTTTATCAACATCCAAAATCAAAATCTGACTTCAGCCAACAATCCCGTGTGATGTTACTGGTGAAGTGGCTCCTGTATTTCTAAAGTACATTGCCATTACTTCAGAGAGCCAAGGTCTTCCTGCATTTTTTGCCCTATTGAAATGCCTGGGTTAAAACATATTTTAATTGTTTTTAGGTGATTTTCCAAGGCTAGATATTATATATACATTACTAATTGAACAACACCTTTTCAACAAAATATGGAGGAAATAAAACTCCAACTTAATTTGGATGTCCACAAGTGCTCCTTTGTAAATAATCTCTGCATTAAGTAAACCATAAGTGGTAGAGATTTACTTAATTAGTACTCACTCATTTTGCCTATCCTCCTCTTTGATTTTATGCTCTACAGCCTGCAGAGCGGCTGCCAAAGAGGCACTTGTCTCCTCTGGATGATGTTGAACCTCTTCCCTCTGCTCTGCCTCCTCTACTCGACTCTCTATCTCCTCTCTTGTGCCTTCTCTCCTCAGAGGCTTCTTCTCCAGCTCCCTCTGGTTCTTGTCCTCTGCTTTCCTCCTCTCTTCCTCCTGCTCTACTTGCTTTTTGTGCTCTTTGTCTTTTCTCCGCTGCTCTTCCTCCTTCCGCCTGTCCACTTCCTCGTCCGCCTCCCGTCCTCCCACCAAGTCGATAGAGAGGCCGGCGATGGAGGAGCGGGGAGGTTTGACGGGATGCGGCGATGGGGTGGAGGGACTCTGGGCTGGAGAGGGGGAAGCAAGAGGGAGTCCTGGAGAGAGGGAGGGAGCGGAAGGTGTGTCGGGGGCTGGAAGAGGGGCGATGGATGGTGGAGAGGAGGGTTTGGGGGCTGGGGTGGGGCTGGCCGCCGCTGGGCTGGTAGCTCCTGGGCTGTGGCTCGTGGTAGCTGAAGCCACCACTGCTTTGCCTGGTTTCGGTGCAGTTGGAGGCCCACGTGGTTTTGGGGACACAGGAGGAGGGATACGCTTGGACTCTGGTCAGAGAATCAAAGAGAATGTGGTCAGGTTTCTTAAGCATTTTAGGCCAATATGATTATAATATAATATGATAATTAATAATATTTAATTGACATGTATTGTACAACATTCTAAGGTACTAAATGTGACACTGTGAGGTTAAACATAAAATGATACCTACTGATTAGTCCTACAGAAATGTGTGTGTGCTTTTGTTGAACTAAAACTTTAACTAAACTAAACCCAAAACAATAAAAAAAGGAAATACAAACTGAATAATAGAAAGTTGAAGTTATTTGGTTTAAAACCCAGTGAAGACAATGAAGCTTTATGGTGCTAAACAAGTCTCAGTGAAGAAGCACCATCAGTTGTCACATGTTTGTCACTCAGAGCAGCATCACATCTGTGAAAACAGCCCTAAACTACATGAACTTTAAAGAGATGTTTTGTTCTTTAGCTCTTTATCAAAATGGGCCTGTCTGAAGTATCAGCAGTGTCTGCTGTAGGCAATGTTTTGGGGATTTAAAGAAGACACTTGCTACGCATACACAGCTAATATGTTCGTGTAAAACTGTTCAGATCTCACATATTTCCTTAATGTTCAAACAAAGGCTTTTTTGAAGATTTATGCCCCACATAATATTTGGTTTCATAACTGTATGTCCATGTTGCAACGTCTGGAGAGTCTCAATACTCAGTTTGATGGAACTGCTGTGAATAGCTTTTGTCTGAATGGCTTTAGTGGGTTAATGTTTGCCCTTCTTTTGTCCCTGCTCGGAGCACTGATGAGCTGGGCTCTCTCATTAGGGCTACTCTTTGATTTTCCAGCTCTGACCGCTGTCCGTCGAAGGTGCTGATGCACTTTACAGAACTCCAATTTAAAAAAGGAATATGCCTTCTTCTTGTAAATCATTCTGTGATAAAGGCTAAATTCAGTGGCTGATTACCAAAGTCGGTTATTTGTGTGTGTGTCTCACCGGGGCTCTGTGCCATCTCAGGGAAATCAGGCCCGGGTATGGGGACCCTGCGAGTCGGGGTGGGAGGGTCGGCCTGGGCCTTCCTCAGGGTGACTGAGGATGGTTTGGGTGAGACTGGAGGCTTTAGAGACTTCCTGGCCTCCATCCACTCGCAGCTCTCTCTGCTGGTTTCTGTCCTTTCAGAAACCTCGGAAACGGGCCTCCGCCTCAGCACCACGCCACCGTTCTGCTGCGGCTCGCCTCCGTTGGGAGAATTTGACTGATTATTGCTTTGAATGACATGGTCTGTGTGCTCCATAGTGCGTGTTCTTCTGCGTATGGTGTCAGAGCCAGTTGTCATAGTAACAACAGTTGTAGCCACAGATGCCGGGGCCTCGGAGTCTGTTGCTACGGGACGGGGCCTCCTTCTGAGCGTCGCCGTGCCGTCAGCGTTCTCAGTAGCCGAGGTGACCACGATGGAGCGGGGCCGCGGCTCCGGACGCTGCTGGACCAGTTGCCGGGGTAACTGCTCGGCATGGTCACTAGGTAAGCCTTCAAGTCCACTTATGGTCCTGCGCCGGCTCAGGACATCATCATCCTCAGTTCCAAGACCTCCTGCCCCTGCCTGGCGCCGAAGCAGTGGTGGACTCGCCTTAAAATCGAATGTAAGAATTAAAATATACCTCTTGACAAAGTTTTGAAACAGAGAGAATACAATTCTTTGGCGTTTACACACACACAGACACACAAACCTGAAGGTAGCTGCTGCCCCCTCCCAGATTCTTGGGAACAATGGATGTTTCCAGCATGGCTGCGAGGCTGCGAACACTCCCCGAAGCGCCCTCTGATCTCTGCAGGCCTGTGGAGTCCTGACCTCTTAAAGCTGCTCCCAGGCTTCCACAGTCACTGGCCCTCCGCTCCCTGTAGGTGGGTAACTCCAACAGCCCATCCCCGTGTCCTTCCGTCTCCCCGTCTCCCCCAGTGATGGAGGAACAGGAACGTTTAGGTGGCGTCGGGGGCCGACCCTTCCGTCGGGGACGAAGAGTAACGGACGAGTGACTGCGGTTGACGGTGACATCGTTGGGGACGGCAGTGTGTGTGGAGCTGCTGCGGCACACGGTGGCGTATCTAGAGTCTGACTCCGAGCCAATCAGACTGTGAGTCCGCTGTCGCTCTTCCTCCTCACACGGCAGCCGCAGCAGAGGTACTGGCTTATCTGCTGAGGCCATCTGTGTGGAGGGGCGCGGGCGCGCCCGGGGGGACGCCTGCTGGGCGCGGCTGTACGGAGGGGTTTGCGGCGGGGTCTGGGTGGGCGTGTGGGGCGGGGTTTGGGAATGCGCGAGACCCGGGCGAGGTCTGGCCAGCGGGCCAGGGGCTCCGTCCCTCTGCTTGCTCGTGTCCCTGCGGGGCTCGGCACTAGAGCTGCCACCAGGGCTTGGTGGAGGCTCAGAGTGGCTCTGAGACGGCTCAGAGCCACTTTCACCTCTCTGAAGCTCTTTCAGTCGCTTTACTCCCAGCATCATCTTCTTCTGATGTCCTGAAAAAATTTTGGTACAAAGAAGGATGAGTTATCATGAGGCATAAAAGGAATAAGGATGTTTTCAGAGTTTGATGTGAGAAGTTGTAATTTTAAATGAATAGCCGTTTAATATCTGATCCACGCTGATGATGTATTATACCTTACGTTCAAGTGCCTTTGTCTTAACAAAAGATTGCTACTTCCTTAAAAGGTTCAAGTATTTAAGGATGGCCCCATTATGCACTGGCCCCATTCTTTAAAACAGGTTCACAATAACAATGCTGCTGACCACTACAAGGCATTTGCACATTGGTTATTGCCAAAAGTTAAATGATACTGTAGTGTTATATATCGTCTAGTGTTCTTTTTATAACAGTATTAATATGTCCATCCCCCCATGACAAGATCTGATTTACAGTCTTGATGATGTAGGTCATTCTTACCAAGCTTTGTAATGCCAATCTCTAGAAGATCTTCGAGGCTTATATCGGAGACAAAGTCGATGTTTTCATACCCATTCTGCACGAGAACTTGGTAGTACTGACTGAGGCCCAGGTGAGACAGCCAGTCTGCCAGGTTGGCCTGTAATAGACACAGCAGCATGAGCAAAAAATACAAACCCATCTGAAATATCGTACATTTCCACTGAGCTTTATTTCTAAAAAAAGACACACAAAAAATTCTCACCCAGGTGACAAAGCAGCATGTGTGCATCACAGGCTTGTGTGCCTGTTGCTGCCAAAACTCAATATTTCCCCCCCCCCCCCTTTCTTGTGTTTTTGATAGCCACAGGAGAGCCTTACAGGTTTGTGGTCTGGCAGCCAGTCAGTGGACGAAAGCTTGCTGATTTCTGTTGCTAACTTCTTTCGATGTCCAGGCTTCATGACCCCAATCGCCGTCAGGTCCTTAAACGTAAAGTGCACTCAGTCACATCGAGAAATCTCCACGATTTCTTTTCATGCTTTTAAGGATTCAAACGATTTGATGCTCTTTTAATGTGTTTCATGTCTTCAGGATGAATGTGCTTGGCATAATCTCTCCATCGAGTCCCCAGCCCCCTGGGGCCTCATGTTGCTGTGTCTGCTTCAGCATACACACACAGACACGCACATGCACACAACGGCATTACAACCACACCGAAGGACAAACACAGTGATGTTTACATTCACGTGGAGCAGGCAACTGTGTCTGAACACAGGTCTGTGAATGAAGAATGAGAGGTTGAGGTTCAGGACGCACACGGCGGGGAGGGGAGGGCAGGTGACAGAGACAGGAGGGACATGAGGACACCATCCAGGTCAGTGGGTAGCTTTTTTGTGAGCTTATTGTGCTGTGCGGAGCCTTGACAGACAGGGGGCAGGACTTGAGGGGGTCAGGGATCATGACCTTACCTCAGGGGTCATGCAGCTAATGGTGTCTAGATCATATCCCGCGGTGAGGAAGTGGGTGGTGTAGAACTGCAGCTGAAACTCACCCAGCCACGTCACTACTGCCTGCTTCTAGAACACAGAACACAGAACACTACTGCCCGCTCTAGATGGACCGGGGGGCTTGTTCCAGAGCACGGGACACCGGTCTGTTCTAGAACACTGCACTCGCCAGGTGGTCCTAACAATTCAACTCTGTTCTACAGCAGAATGCAGACAGCACAGGAGGCAGGTAAATGACAGCCTGCTCTGGAACACACAGAAGGGACGTGTTCACAGAGCAGAACAATTCATCTGAGCAGCCCCTGTGGCATTTCCTATGTTTGATGAACTGAACTGTACACAATCGAGGCTCTTCTATCTGAGCAACTGTTCTGAACATATTGCTTCCAAATTGAGCCAAATCATGCTGAAATATTACTGTTAATAATTTCCATTTAAGGCAGCACCGTCTCTAATTGACAGGATGTGGTCCAAAACGCCTGACGCATGCCCTACAAATAATCAAGAAGTAAGTGAAAGTGAGACTCATTCACTTACCCTTCTAAAAATTACTTTACTATCCTGTTGCTTTGTTTCCGTGTTATAATACAGCATTTAGATTTAGTAAAGTCTCGCTTAATCTATAGTGACGACAACTTCTAAGAGTAGCTGTAAATACTCAGACTCTAATCTCAGACTCTTTGAGTCTCAGTTGGCATATTAATGTTAATGTTCACAACAGTGGAATTACAAAAAGACAAAACAAGTACGGCTCAGACCAACTGTCAAACATGGTGGAGGAAGGCTGATGATTTTGGCTTGTTTTGCTACCGCATAATCTGGACACCTTGCACAAGTAGAGCCCACCACAAGGGGCTCTGTGTGCGATTAGTATTACTAGTATTATAGAGCGGAATTTGAAGCCATCTGTCTGTCAGCTAAAGCTCGAACGAAACTGGGTCATTTAAAAGGACAACCAGGCTAAGCGCAGCCGGAAATCTACAACAGATTGGATTTAAACAAAAGAGTTGAGGCCTTGCAGTGGTCCAGTCAAAGTCCCAAACTCAATCTGATTTTAACATTGTAGTGAGACGTTAAGATAGCTCCGTATAAACAGATTCCTATACAAATCAGTGAATAAACAGAGAAATGTATTTAAAGAGGCTCTCAATATCAAAGAGCAATAAGTTGAAGTTATTGCTGCTTAAAATGGGTCAACTGCTATTTAGTTTTGGATTACACTCTTTTTTCCTAGTAGTCCTTTTGTATTTGGTCTGTTATAAAATAACTGAACAGTGTAACATGTGATCTTATCTTTCTGGTTGAGTTTGTCTATTCGAAGCACCAAATAATTGATTTATTTAATTCTCAGTATTTCCTCATACCTAAAATCGTGGGCTTTCTTTTCACATGACTGTAGGTCACAAAGCTTGCCATAAAGTCTTTTTTTTATAACAAAAAAACTTTATTCAAAAAGGGAAAAGAGGGCGAGCACTGTTCACATCAGAGGCTAGAAATTCATTTCCAGTTTCCATTCACCTGCAATGTCAGTAATAGCAGTCAAAATCCCTGAGGTGGAGATCCCAAAACTAAGACTGCTCACAAAGCAGTGAGAGTGAGTCAGAATGTTTGTAACTTACTGTTCCGCAAACGTCTTAAAGCACTGACATATACACATTATTTTGTGAATGGCTGAGGAGTCATATATTTGTAGCTGAGTTTAGCCAATGAGGACACACTACCGTACAACTTCTCTGAATGAACACCACCGTTGCCTGGCAACCAGCACGTTTTGATCTAAGGATAGAGTGTCTGCTTGGTTCTAGAACACACTGAAGGTACTTAACCTTCAGCTGCAGAGGGCAGATCTGGAGCAGAGCAGCAGCGTGTGGGTGTCAGTGTGGTGTAGAGGCAGGGGGTGGGTGGAGGGACAGAAGGCAAGACAGCAACTGACTCCTCGATGTGTCTGTCTCTCTGCCTGTCTCCATGGTGACACACTCATGCCTACTGTCAGGGTGTCCGTTGTTCAGGTACAACAGAAAGCTTGCTGTACCAGCTGAACAACGATATGTGTTACTCCCCAACCAGAGCACTGGTTGATTCCGAACAAGTAAACTCACTTTCCCATCATCCTCCTCTGCTTTCCGCTCAAAAGACCTCTGCTCATGAAGTGCACTGCTCGGGGAACCTAAAAGTTGTGATGAAACAGAGACAAAAAGAGGGCAAGAATACAAAAAGAGATGATTATTGCATAATTTCATTGTTTTGTATGACCGCTTCCTTTACCATAAACCACCTAAAAGGTCAAACTGTCATCGCAGTTTACATTTCACTGTTCCAGTGATGTTTAACTCTGTTAGCCATTAGCTTTTTGCATCTCTGTGAATGGCACACAGTTATGCTGTAGCTTTTTGGATATAAGATTTCTTATACTACTCCTGCTTGCATCTATAACTATAAATAATAATAAGGAATATTCCTTTTATGTAAAGAAAATATTTAATTTTAGCATCAACTACCGTTGGCTCATATCTGTTTGAAATCAGTGTATCAGTTGCAAAATTCATGCTGTAAAAAATGTTGAAACGTTTATTACCACTTCAAGTAAAAAACATTTTTTTTAAAACCCTAAAAGGGAATCCTAGTTGTGTGTAAAATAAGCAGACAGACAGTCTGCAGAGGGCTGAGGCAGAATATGAGTCAGTATAAAGGGATTTATACAAGCCTCATGGGAGTTGTTGTACTCCTGAACACTGTCTTGTTCATTTTGTTGGCAGCTTTCTTCAAAGTATTTTCTTACCAATGAATCACAAAGACAAATGTTGTCCTGTTGCATTTTTTCAAACACTGTTGAAATGATTTCCTCTTATAAAACACTGTCTTTTAGTGGAAGACTTAGCTTACTTGTTGACTGCTCAACAGACTGTGACTGCTCCAAGAGATGCTCCTTGGCTTTTACTGACTGAGACAGCACGGTGGCCAGGAGCTAAAACACAAAAGCACACGCAGGCATAAGCAGACACAGAGAGAAACATTTACTTGAGCATAGTCATTCAAATCCCGGAGCTCAGCTCAGTCCAAAAAGGGAAGGCAGACACTGGCTTACAACGTACCTCCTCCGGTAATCCCTGAGGTTTCCTTGTGTAGCAGAAATACCAGAACAGTTTTCTATGGATGTACGGGATGCATGTACAGGAGACAGCGACCACTTTCCACACTGAATATTTTAATAGCATTACCTGAAAACCAGCTCTTTTTATCCAGGCATGAAATTAAATGTATTCTTACAAGCATTCAATGTTATCTAATGGTGGCGATGATTTATAAGAGCAACCATGTTTCATCCTTCAAGTTGATAAGGTCTAAATCGGAATGCCCAGGAAGCAGGATCATAGTGTCCTTTCACTCTCACCGAATATTTCAGGGAAGGAAAACTGGTGAAGTGGGACTGAGGGAATGGGTCAGAGGCTGAAGGCTCATTGGTGACCCTCGGGGGACATCATCTGACTCTGTAAAGAGCTGGGTTTTGGACGCAGGACATATTGTGTTGCAAACAGCGCTGTGTTACAAAAACTCATTCAGGATGCCTTTATGATGAGCATGTGAGCACAGTAACAGGATCACAGTGCAATGAAGGAATGCAAGGTCATGTTTGATGAATCGCTTTTTAGTTTACAGATTGTGAATGAACAGGTTCTTCTGTGTTACTTACATGCAAAAGATATTACACCAGAATGCATTTTCAAGCTAACGTGGTTCTTGGGGAAATCTGTGTGGAAAAACCTTTGCTCCTGTCACTTATGCGGATGTAACTTTAACATGCAAACTAAACATTGCTGGGGATAAAGTATGCATGTTCATGGAAATGGCATTCACTGATGCTAGTAGTTTCTTTTAGCCACAAACATTTCTTGATCTCAATTCAATTAAGCATATGTGCAATGCTTTAAACTAACAAATATGATTGTCCCATCTGACATCATTGAAACTTCTTTAGACATAATTCAACATAGTGGAACAAACTGTATGTATTACATATTGAACGGGTAGTTATAATATTATGGCTGACTGTTTTGCATGTTAAAAACTTGCAAAATTAATAAATTATTTCCATTTGACAGTAGAAACCTACACAAAGACTCTTTGAATAGCATATTTAAGTGTGCAGTCATGCCAAGGAAGCGTCAAATGAAAGTCAAATCATGCAAATGCTAAATAACAAACTATACTTAAACTATAGTTAAATTCAGTGGCGGTAACGCCAGGCCAATCACATTTACATTTAGAGTTAGGAACTTTTCCACTAAGTATGAATGCATGAACTTGATCTTTTTAGCAAGATTACTGTTTAGTGGAGTTCAGTTTTGGTCCAAACTGAAAGGGGTAGGTATTATCACCGTGTGAAATCACAGAGACTATCAATTTCACAACTTTCATTTTTTATTGTTTTTACTGTAAACCAGGTGCATTATCCTATTATAACCATGGGAAATCACGGAGACTATCAATTTCACATGGTTATAATAGGATAATGCACCTGGTTTACAGTAAAAACAATAAAAAATGAAAGTTGTCACCGATCCCTCCAACGGAAGAAAGAACTTAGCAGGAAACAGACCTGTTGTTTACTTGGTAACTAGAGTTGTGGTTGTTTCCTGAAAATGCTTTGCAGTTTCCCAGAAATGACGTGTCTGGTGTTTTGTAAGGTTTTCAGCACTGACACGACAAAATCTGTGCACACAAACACACACACGAAAAAAAAAAAGAAAACGTAAGGAGCGCCTCACCTTGACTCCCTCCGATTGTGCGTGTAGGCCCGGAGCGTTGAGGCCGTGAGTGTTGAGTCCCGGTGTGGGCGCCGGCTGAGGGCTTGGTGCAGGTGTGGTCAACACATGTGTGTTTCCAGAGCTCTGCAGGCTGGTTGATGACCGCACACTGCCCAGGCTCCCCACGCTGCCGCTGCGCTCACCGCCTGCACAAATTAAAATACACCATTACTAACAGAGTGTTTCTCAAACAGGGGATCTCACTGTGTTACCCACAAATACACGCGTGGGTTTACCTGCGAGCGGTTTGCGGAGGACCCATATGTCCTCACTGGTGCTGCTCTGATGTCCTAAAGTGGGAGAGCCCTGAGGACTCAGCTCTGCAGTCCGTGAACCTGACACACACACACACACACACACACACACGCACGCCCAAAATTGTTACTGCTACTATTCCAGTCAAAGCGCTTTCATTTCAAAACAAAATCTATCTGTGTAACATGGTTTCATCCATAAATTTGTTTGACTGTTAAATGAACGATGTCAAACGCAGTCTCACAATGACACTCACTCACCTACTCATCAGTAAACATGTCACTTATAATGGATGTCAGCCCAGAAAATGGTAACAATACAAAAATAAACTCACTAAACTATGTTCAGGAAACCATCACTTATCTTTATGCACTTTCCTTATGCTTAGCTGAATGACAAATGACATGAAAGTGTATCATCTCTCAAAAACTCTAAAATGGATTATGGATGTTTTCTATTTAACATCTCTGTTTTATGACTCTTTGGTGGTACAAGTAATATTCATTGTGGTATGAGGAGCAGTGATGGCTGGCATTAGGGGAGTGATCAGTGTCTAACCTCCCTGAGGTGTTGTGGGACCAACTTGATGAACGGCTGATGAAAGGAGGTCCCACCGGATGACCTCAATGACATGTTGGTCAGCTCTGGTTTACATAGGGATCATAGTGTAGTTGTTGAAATTTGAATATTCACAGAGACTGGTCCATTTGTTTGTGGCACAAATCTTTTTTGTTTATTTTGAATTTGTCATTAAAATAGCTGATGTTGTTAGATTGCTCATTGTTAGATTTCCGGAGACAGTCATCTTTTACTATCTATGGAAATATGTCCAGTTTTGTTTCCACATGGAGTCATGCAAATGCAGCTGGATATCAACTCACGTACCAAAACTGAGCAGGTTCTTTTCGTTGCAGGTTTTCCAGCTTGATATTTGTGATCCCAATGCTAAAGAGAATTTCTGCAGTAATCTATATCTCTCTATAATATGTGTTTTAGATCCTTAAGCAAAAACACAATTTATGAACTGTAGCATAATCACAGAGAGGCGTTACAACTTTCAGTCATTTGACATTAAAATCTTATTACATAGAAATGTGTGTCACACTCTTACTGTTCTGTTGTGTTTTAAATTAGATGGAAATACACAGCACCAGTCAAAGCACACCCTGGACCTCCATAGAGAAAAAGTGGGTGTGTCCAAGCTTTTGGCTGGTGCCATCTATGAGATGGTGATTTTCTATCTTATCTATGTCTAGTGATTAAAAATTATATTATTGTTTTAAATTTAATTTAAGGGTTCACTTCACTCAGAGTATGACAAATTTGCTTAAGCACAAAGACGTGCTGTGAAATGACTTTTCCTCATCTTGAAAAAAGAAAATTCATATAATTATCTGTGGGTATTTGACACTTATTTTAAAAGCATACTTTTGCCAAATATCCATTTGTAATGGTGAAACAGTTTTTGTCATCTGGGTGAACTGATCCTTTACTTAAGCACAAAAACAAGCCTATAGGTCATATGTTGTCTTGTTAAAGAGCGTGAAAAAGATGCTTATCTGTGATTTATAGAATGTACCTGTCTGACTTTGCGGCTCCTGAGAAGTGGAGAGAGGAGGAGAAGTAGACAGAGGAGGAGTAGATAGAGAAGGAGGAGAGATGGGGAAAGGAACGTACCCAAATGAGGAGAAGCGAGGGAGGGACTGTATGTCAGGGTGGAGGGGAGGGGGGGGAGGTAGATGCAGGGGGAGGACTTGGGATGGGGGGTATGAGTGTCCGTTGATCGAGGAAATGGGACAGGGGTTGGGCCTGCGGAGCAGGAGGGTGTGGCACTGCTGGGACGGGGAGTGACCTGGACACATGCCAGGAGGAGGGAGGGGGTGCAAAACAACAACAAAACAACACAACTGATCAGTCAACCGGAAACCAAAAACAAGGCTAATCAGGAAAAGTCTGAAAATCCATAAAAAATAACTGATTAAATCAAAACATGAGAACATAATACATCCATATATCCACAGGGAATATATATTTATACAAATCAAAATACAGACTAGTAACAAAGCAAACAAACAATGTGAACAAAAGCGTTGAGTTTAGCAAAGCAGGTTGGTTTGGGGAGATCTATCAATTAAGCAGGGAGACAGAAGGAGCAGAAATTTTGAGGCAGGGGAGGGAAAACAGCCAGTAGAGGAGTGTTTGATCCATAGAGATGATTGACAGGTTGGGGGAAACAGATGGGCTGCCCTGATAGGCTGATGAAGCTGCAGCTAACTACAACTATGCATCAGAAATAGCAGAACAGCTGCAGATCTCACAAGTGCAGTGGCTCAGCCATCAACCAATCCATACGCCCGCACACACACACACACACACACACAGACAGACACGCACACACACACACACACAGCTGTGTTTTGATTGATCACCTGCCCTCTTGATGACTTCCACCATGTTAGAAGGGAAGTAGCCCACACGGTCATTTCCGGTGCGGTTGTCATGGATACAGCCTTTCCATCGGCCATCAGAATGCTGCTCCAAAACCTGCACACACACACACACACACACACACACACATGCACACACACACACACACACATGCGCATCCAAAAACGAAACCAAAGCATACACTAAAGATAACCCCAACATATACAGAGTATCATCTAGTTTCAAACTGCTGACTACTGATTATGGCATTATTAATACTTAGAATATTTGTTAGCTAGTAAGAAACTGGTCACACTCTCGTGTGCTGTTACCACTGAGGAATCCGTACATGTAGCAATGGGTGGAACCTAACTGAACTAACCTGAATCTTTTTCACTCGTTCTATATGTTTTGTAATGTTATTTTTTTATTCACATCATCATACATTTTTTTGTAAATATCTGACATGTCAACTTTTTTCACCATATTTATGGTCACTTAATTTATTCATCAAACTTGAAAGCTTTGTCTAACCACACTCAATATTCCTTATTATTCTCTATTATCTAAGTTTTACCTACCCAACTTGACCTATGGGCTTCGTGTGTTGAGTTACCCTGAGCAGTACCAATACACAGACTACAATAAGAGGTTGAGATTTTACGTTGGGATGGTCATTAATAGATTACTGTACCGTGATAATGTCTCCAGCTTTGATGTTGAGGCTGGTGAGGTCATAATTGTTGCAGTAATCCTTCAGTGCTCGAACCTGCATTGCAGCCGAAGCATCTGCAGCATAAGAGGCCAGAGGGGGGGTCAGCGGGCGTGGGCAGGTTTTGGTGAATATGTTAGCATTAATAGGAGATAAAAGACAGCAAAAATACAAATAATCAAATACAAATATATCTTGAATATTACGTTGTTTGACACTTCTTTGTGACAATGTCCACTGTGTTCACAACATGGCATGTTTACCCACTGTCAGTGTAACACTTATCAAAGCTGAACAAGTTAAGGTTGCTGACCAGGACACATTGAGTCACTTTACCAATCTGTCAGCACACTCTGAGTGGACAAAAATAAATAAAAAAATTAATTGCCAGCGTAGATGACAAGGAACCCGTTACAAAGGGCAGAGTGCTGCAATCACTGGGACATTTTAAGAAATAAAAACTCCTTCAACTTCCACACTCTTCACTCTGAGTGCGCTTGCTTCATCACCTCTCAGCAACTGCTTGATCTCGCGGCTGGCCTGCGTGGTGGTAAACTGGTTCACAATGTCCAGGGCGGTTTGACTCAGAGTGTTCCTCACTCCGGCACTGATGCCACTCTGGGGAAAAGGAGAGAAGAGAAAATCAAACAAAGCTCCAATGTGAAGGTGTGAAAGGGAGTTGGCAGGGTAACGGTTTCCACCGTGTGAGCCGCATCAGCAAAAACACCAGTCCTCAGGTACAATAGGAGAGAAGGTTTAGCTGAAATGGCCCTGCTCAAATGCGCTGTTAGGCATCAAACATATCTCCCCATCTGAATCTTAGGCTAAGGTCTGTGCACACTGGTAGTTTCATGTTAGATGTTCCCTCACACAGCTCCTCCGGGTGAACAGCGACGGCCATAGTGCAAACCCGCTTGACCGATGGGAGCGAGGCAGCTTTGACCGCAGTTGTGTTGCATTCGGCAGGCCGACTTACGTCCAACAGCAGGCGCACTACCTCCGTCTTCCCGCAGAGGGCAGCCTGATGAAGAGCTGTGCCACACTCGGACTGTCTGTTGATATCAATTCCAGCCTGAATCAGCAACCTGCAACACAATATAATTACAGAAATGAACCGAGTAGTGAAGCGAACAGCGAACGCATCACGTAAAGCTGCAGTTCAACAGACACTGCCTCCAGACATTTGAGTTGAATTGTAAGTTTGTTTGCGTTGTTACAATTTCTAATTTCTTTTAAACATTTCTCTTTTTGGTTTCGGTGGGCAGCAGGGTTATTTCTGTAATGACTGACAGCAGCAGGCAGCCTGTCAGAGGGTCACTGTACCAGATGGAGCTGCAAAGAGGCTAAACAAGCCCGCTGTGCTTACAAGTCAAGAAAGGTCAACATCTAACTGGGGATCTAAAGTCTCCCCAGATTTGTATTTTGGGATACTAATGACTATTTCAACAAATCCATCCAAATGCACGACAACTACCCATGAGATTAGTACTTTTTAAAATAAATGATTGGGACTTTGAGAGGTTTTGTGTCGGTAAAGGGAAATTATGTCATTAAAGGAATGATCAGCCATCCCTCCTCTGTTATTCAATAAGTTAAACTGCAGGCTAAGAACAGAACTAAAGCTGTGAAAGTCATGTGAATGATCATTTTTCTGTAGATTTTGTGTTGGCTCGCAGGCGACTGGTTGACTGGCGGGTTTTAATTAAATGAAACATCTATCGTCTAAAACGGGTCCCAGAACCGAATGCTGTCAAATCAATCCCAAAACGGCTGAATGAAACTTGGGTTTATCCAAAGGACCATCATGGGGATGATGATAGCTAATTTCAGTGGGTCAAACTTACATCCACCAAATTAAACAGACAAACTTGATCATCCAGAAGATTAAACATGCAAAGTATGTTTCTAATGGAGCCGTCACACATACACTCAATATAGACTTTTGACTTTATATGGACATTTGATGCATACAGGACTTTGTTCTCTGGGATTAGTGACAGTGTCAATGTGCACATTCAGGCTTTGCCAAAGGACGCTTCACCAGATGGGTCTGCCTCCTACTGTAGAGCCCTGGTAGCCACAATAACAACAAATACAGCAGGCGGAAATAAACCCCGTGCCCTTTTTAAGACTATACTGCAACAGACATCCGAACAAAAAAAAAGCAGGCAGAAAGGTGAACTGGCTCAGACCGTATGACATCTATGTGTCCATTCTTTGCTGCGAGGTGCAGAGGTGACACTCCGTTGGGGTCCGAGGGCTTTGGTTCCAACATGGCTGCACACATGTTACTGCTGAGCAGGAGCTGGACCACCTTAACACACGGAAAGACACACACAACATGGCTTATACTTTCACGCATAATTTGAAACACAGGAGATCCTTTTTTTTCATGCTTCAGGCCTGTGTGATGTAGAATTGTCTGCACTGATGTGGATTGTTCTGGTAATGATTTTTTTTTCAGGGTGCGGAGGGCCAGAATGAAGCTCACCCCTGCACTGAATAAAACAATAGTGTGTCTCCTCTGGGATGTTGTTTGAAACATTTTATCATTAAAAATACAGTTCAATCTATAACTGAACAAAAAAATGAAAACTATTCTAATAACTTAATCATTGTTATATAAGAAATTACAACCAAAACATGATCAAATCAAAATGAACTCAAATAAGAAGATAATGCTGCATGGGTTCTTTTTGTGTGTGTGTGTGTGTGTTTTTTTCCAATTCTATGCACTTACCCCAACACGCCCAAATTCACAAGCAAGATCCAGTGGGGTTTTCCCAGCTGAGTCAGAGATACACGGATTGGATTGGTGTTGTAGCAACATCTCTGACTGTAACACACACACAAATCCACACAATCGTTAAGGGCACATCCGAAGTTACCATTTTTGTAACAACCACATTTCAGGCATGCATCCACAGCCCAACGCTACAGCTGCACACACCCCACAAAAACACACGTTTTCTGCACAGAATAAAACATCCACAGTGCATCTTGCACACACACACACACACACACACACACACACAGACACACACACACAGAGGCAGAGTTACCCCATCGTAGTGTCCATGCTGAGCTGAAAGGTGGAGAGGGATCTGCCCTTCATCTGACTGCCCGTTGACTGACGAGCCTGCCTTCAGCAGCATTTTCATTGGTTCGGTCTTCCCCTGCCATGCAGCATAATGCAGAGGACGCATTCCTACACAAAACACACACGTACACAAACAGACACGGACAGACAAACACACACAAGAACACACAGCCGGTTGACAGCACAATAAAACACATACAGACATAAAAAAGCCCACAAGCACATGCACACAGACACAAAGATTATCACACAAATGCATGCAGATACACTTTTTAAATCAACAAATGAGCTTGTGACTAAACATCCAGCATTCAAAAATACTGCCTTTCACTTTCTGTTACTGAATCAGTCTGTCTTTATTGCTAGCAATAGTCCTTATCACTATTTTCATTACTTATCACTTTTTATGTTGTCAAAACCAATTAGACTGGAGTTACTATCTCTAAAGGTATTTAGAGTCTCTGAAGCAGACTATAACAGTTAGCAGACTGTACAAAAATGCATTTGCTATGATAGATTAAACTGCTGATCTAACATTAAGGATCTCTTTGTTAAACAAAAGTGTTTCTTGCGGCCCTTCAGGAGATAGGAGATCTAAAAACTAGTTAGCATTCTTTGAACAAAGAAAGCATTTGGGTATGCCACTATAGGTTCAGAGTGTTGGTGATGGGCACTTAAGACTAAGAAATAATCAATGCATGATTTGAAAATAAAAAGATTCATGATCTGATCGTTCAATTCTACAGTATGTCTGACAAAACAGCTTTAGGCACAGAGTACCAGTACTCCTGGAAGTGACCGAATCTTAGTGACTGATATCTTTATAACCCTCTGTTGTTTTTGCGAGCGGCACACCCATGGGGCCTTTGAGAAAAAAAGCATCCAGCCAACCCCTATCAGTAACTTGACATGGCCTTACATGACCTTCTAGGGGAGAAGACAAAATCCCCTCCTGAGGGGAAGGCAGAAAAAGTGAAGGATGATGGCATCTGATTCTGAGAGTTGGGAAAAGAAATTCAACATGGATTCAAGTATGAATCCATATTGAACGGGCATGTTTCTCATAGGCGTTAACCTAAGACCTGACTCTTGATACCAGAGATGAGCCATGTTGTTAAGATGAGTAAAGAGGCCCTCTGGGGTCAGATGTCAGAGAAAGAGAGATGTGATTCAGAGGAGATGGTGGCTCAATAATAAAGCAGCTGCAGGAGGTACAGGGGCTGAATCTTTAAAGAAGGAGATACTTTCTGTTTGATACTGAGATGCTCTTCGACATGTCCCACTGAGTAGATTTACCTACTCCTCAGTTTCATGTTATTCATGTCTGAACAAGACTCGGTTAAAAAAAACAGATTGGTCTGACTAATGTTCATAACTTAGTTTTGCTTCCTTCAGAATCCCACAGATAACAATTATGAACGTGTTATGGGAAAGTGATAATCCCAACTAAACAGCTTCTCAGCTTTCAGAAATAACCTTTACTTTGCCGCCAGGATTATCCTGACAGAACTGTTGAGTAAGTGGATGTTAACCTTATGTTCACTATTTGGTGTTTTTTTTTTTTTACAGGATTTTCAAGCTTAGGTCATTGAACTTAAACAGGAAATGTCAAAAGTCAGGAAATAACTCTGCTTAAGACAATGTTGGCTTGCTGTAACTATTTGATGGATGGATCTTTTGACTGTCTCGACCTTTCTGCAGCAACCTCAGACATTTGTTTCGGTAAAATATCCGCGTTCTTTTACAAAGTCTTCAAACAGCTGACATCTGCTGCTAGTAGTCTCTAACTTTAGTCGGCTATCAGCAACACGCAGCAGTAGAAAAAGGTTGAAACCCTGCAGAGCTAAAAGATTTTAAATTGCTCTGCTGAGCTGAGCCGACTATTGAACATATCAGCCTTGATTCTGTGTTCATGGTCACTTGAGGCCAGCCACACACACTAGAGCAGGAATGGAGGCATACTACCAAGGTCTCCTGGCTCTCCATAAGTGTCAGTGCTGCACTGAGTGAAGGATTTGATGTTTTCTCAACACGTCCGCAGAAACACACCCACTGAGGAGGTAGGCCCACGTGGTAGAGATGCCTGCCAGGTGCACGCCTCTATTTACAGACACACGGCGCATGACTGACCGGGGAGCGCAGAGAGACTAGGCCGACATCCTACAGGGATTATTACTCCCATCTGCCCTGAGATTTCCTTTTTCTTCTACTAGAATCTGCCAATGTGAGATGGAGATATATTCTCTGCTCTGCTTCCACTTGTCTCTCAGTCCTGCCGCCAAGAGCCTTTCATCTTTTGTCTTTTATCATTCACTGTGCAAACAAATCAACAAACAAAAAATGGACTACGTTCCCTGAAAAAAATCCCTTTTATTATATAAACTGTTATAATTTGTCTCTTTAAGGGAGCTGGAAATCTGTATCGATTTAGCTTTTTATTTTCTCTTTTGCTTTGAGATCTCTTGTTTGCTCAGCAGCTTTATGTGTTTATGGGTCTATTTGGTGCCGACCGGTGAGTTGAGAAATTCGGTGTATTTTTACCTTTATGATCTTTGATATCCACAGCGGCCTGGGCCTCCAGTAGCAGAGAGATCAGCTCCTTGTTACCACTCAGAGCAGCATGGTGCAACGGCGCCAGCCTTCACACAGAGATTATGTGTAAAAATATACATATTCACATATAGAGAGTGAAAGCCCCGAATATAACTTTGTTGAATTAATCTTCAGCGTACAGCTGCTCCACCCCTCAGCTTCATGTGAGAGACGGGAGGGGGGGGGGGAATGACCTACTTCCATTAACAAGCAATCTTACTACCCCGGAGTCAACAGTAACACACAGGGCATCTATGTGCGAGTGTGTGTGTTCGTCTAATGGATCCTTTGTGGATATGTGAGCCAGTCCCTGGAGTCAAATCAACAACGAATCAGCCATTGCACATGAAGCCAAGTCTAATTATCTGATTCCAAATCACAATGAAAAGGTCTTTGTTATCTGATGGCTCCAAATACAACCCAGTGGTAGACCAAGCATGTGCACAAAAATGTTAACCCATTCAGAGTTGAAATAAAGCAGACATCCATAGTTGAACATTTACGGACAAATCACTGAACAGTCAACTGAATACAGAGCTTGTAGACCTTGGTTTTGTATATAGCTGACAACAAAGTCTTTATTCTACACGTTTCAATGATGAATTTAAGACGGAGAACAAATATATAACAATATACATATAAGGTATTATATGGTGATTGAAAGCAGTTAGCTTAAACATGTGTCAGCAGCTGGATAAATTATCTGGTAATGGAAGAAGTTTGCTGTTTTTTGCTGATAACAGACGGATTTTTGTCAAACTTATCCACCTATTCTATATACCTCTGAAAACAAGGCCTCTTCACAGTCTTTACAGATATAGTAAGCATGACTAAAAATGGGATACTTAAAAATGCTTTCCCGGTTAAACTGGCAGTTTTTGCGAAGAATAAATCCCCATTTTATCTGTTTTATTAAATGTTGAAGTCTAGTGTTCAGCAACAATACAGCTGCAATGTTGCTGTGACCTCCAGTGTGAAGTGGCGAGCAAAAATACAGCTTGTGTGGGAGGGCTCTTGAACGCCCGACTAAAGGCAGCAACCTGTGGTGAAGAGAGGCCACCTGCTGGGTCTCCTGTCTTCACCACTGTCAGAACCAATGAAATAGCAGTTGGAGACAGGGAACTTCCAACTGCCTGCCAAAATATCCAAGATACACTAAAGCAAGTTTACAGATCTTTCCGGTGCAGAAGGGGTCAGTTTTAATGAGAAGACGAAAAAAAATTGCATGACCACGAAGATTGGAAAACAATGTAATTGTAATAGTTTTTTCTGTGATATCAAACTGGGACTGTGCATCTCCAGACATGATTAGTGGATGGCCTTTTGGCTAAACGTGGAGAAAAAGGTCATTTTCCCCCTAACCTGCCAAAAATATTCACCATCTATTCAATGGCAGTATATTTGAATTGTGTGGAGCTCCAGGTTTAATGTGTCCAATCAGATCAAGCTTCTAGGAAGACATTGCTGACAAATTAAACATAAAACACATAGCACTGGTACACGTGTAACTCTATTTCCTTTGCTCGTATACCAAGAATCCAGACAACAATCACAACCACCCCTTCTTCACCTTGCTCAGCTTTCCATTTTCATTTAATTCACTATCAATTTGTGATTGGAAAGTACCTAAACAGTGTGGAGCCATGTAGAACGGAGTAGGTACTAATGGGAAGTACCCAATAGCTTAGTAAAACTTTCCATTAAGAAAGACTGTAACTACACATCTTAAAATACAGTGGAAAAAGACAAAAAGGGAATACATCTATGAATGTGTGGCTATTCTTAATAATCACCTTGCTACACCATAGATAAAGTTGAGGTAAATGATTACCAACATATTTACTGAAAAGTGCAAAAGTGTTGAGTGTGTTGGAGAAATGTATGTGAGGAATGATGGAGCTGGTTGTATTCTCCCGGACTCATTCACAATTTTGAACAGTCAATGAGCGTGAGCTCCATGTCTCAAAGACAGTCCAACAAAACCGACACTGCCCACACACCAAACCTTTGTAAAAAGATCGATGGCACACATCTGAATGTTGGCTCAGTGTGAGAGAGCGTCCTGAGAGTCCTGAGGGAGAGCTGGCATACCTCTAACTACACTGCACACAGGCCTCTTTTCTCACAGTCCCAGCAAGATATACCAGACCAATGACTGGACTCTTCTTGGTGCCATTAGATTGTCGTCTTTGTGTGATAAGGGTGTGTAACAGATGAAAGTGTTAAAGCTGTAAACAGAAATGGGTAAGGTGATGGTGCATACTGTGCGTTAGAGGATCCTGATCTCTAACGCAATTGAACCTGCTCATAAAACGTGAAAAACAGAGGTCAAATGTGATCTTGTGATATGGATTGAAATGCTCTCCGGATAATGATTTATAGCACCGTTGTTGACTTTTCAAGGGGATGAGAAATATGACAGAAGGAAAAGGAGTGATGTTGAAAGAGGTGTGATGAAGGGGGAGGAAGTGATGGGAGGAGGGTTTCTCACCCATCTGCATCCTGGATGTTAACGTTGACCCGCTTTGCTGCTCCAAGGAGCTCTGAAAGAAAAAGAAAAAATGATGAAGTCATTAAAAGAAACAGCCCACGTCTAAGGGTCAAGTTTGTGTCAAATTTGCTCAGTTCTGAGTAGAGATTCCTTTTTTCACACTCTCTGCAGGTGGTTTTGAAGTCACACTTTGATGTCTGAGAGCCTAAAAACAAGTCCCTGCTGTCAGCTTCTTCTCTGTTTACAATAGGAAGTGACAAGGTGAAGAGGAATAAAAGGGCTTTCAGAGAAAATCTCAACAGGTATCTCTGAAAAAGCCTCATTTGTACTTTTTTCAAAACAAATAAATCAAAGCTTTTTGCATTGTATTTATATATATATATATAGCTATTGAGGAGAGTAGATAGAACCAGGTGGGTTGTGTCTGTTTTTGGTAATATTCAAACCACATACTTCTAACCAAAGGCCAGCTCTAAACATGTAACAATCAACTTAGCTTCCTGTTTGAAAAAAGTCTGTGCTCTGCATCTATGCGGTTATGACCTTGTTTTGCAGATCATCTGGGTCTATTTTACTGTTCAGTGGTCAGAGCAGATTATTTAAACCAATTTTATCTCAGTTTTTCAATTTCCAGTGTATCTCCAGCGTGATTGTTCTCAAATGGCATCTGTGTGTGATACAGTGAAAACAAGAAAAAAATAGCCAACATTTTGAAATGTACACAGAAAAAGCAGCTTGCTTGTCTTTCCGTCCATTTTTTTTTTTTTGTCTGACTCTCATAATCCACCGCCTGTAATCTGTAGCTGTTCTGTAATCTGTGGAAAAGCTTCTCCCGCTCCCTCTGCAGCTCTGCTCTTCATCCCTTCATCCTGCTTTCACACTCTAATTTTCCCAGTAATTTGCTAAAGAGCGTGTGCTGATTGGTGGTTCTGTTACTGTTTACGCTCTGCGGCTGACATCGTTTTCCCGCATACGTGCGTGTGTGTTTGTCATAGTGTGCGTTTAGGTTTCCCCCTCTGTATCTTGGATTAAAAATGAGAGCTGTCCCTTCCCCCCAGCCGATGAATCGATGTGTACTGATATGTGTCAGACTCTCACAAAACCAAAGGGACCCCTAAAATAATGAGGTATGCTGATGAGTGCAAAAAGAACCTCTGCATAAAAAGATGTCATAGTCATTATGATTCGCCCAGTTTAAAGAAAAAAATATTTTCAGTTTTTTTGGGTGACAAAAAAAAAAAAGATTTTGATCTGTGGTTCACATAGCTTTAAATCCTGGTTATTTTTTATTTCTATATGTTCTATCCAGTTTGTCTTTCTTAATGTCTTGTGTGCTTTTCACCTGTGTTTAAGTAAGTGAGTGTTTTTCACTTGCCCCTTATCTCTGCACACTGACGTCCCGATCAGCTTCCTTTGTTCACTGGCAGATTCTTGCTGTTGGTTTCATCTTTCGCTACTGTTGTGCTCTCTGCCTCACTCTGCCTTTGGATTATCTTGTTGCTGGATTTCCTGCCTGTGGAGTATTTTCTGTTGGTTTAAGTAAGTGTCTCTTTTTCCTTTCTGAGCCCGCTGCCTCCTGAGCCTGCGCTTGGGCCTACTCACTGTTGACAAAAACAAGCATTGATGCCAGTCTGCAGCTCATCCAAAGCCAGAGGACTGTTCAGGGACACAAATCAGTGGAATATTGGATCTGTTTCCTTATTGAAAAAACAAAAAACTGTAACCTTGTTTTGTGTCCCATTGGTTTGACTGCTCAATTTACTTTTACAATGTGTCAAAATGTGATGCGTTTTTGTTCATGTTAATGCAGATAACAATACTAAAGCATTACAGACTCATTAGTACAAGTGTAAATTCAAATGTGCTAAAACGGGGTATTACTATATCCTCATACACTAAAAATAAATCACTCATTTCATTCAAAGCTAATGCTACTTGAGATCTTTTCAGCAAATTCTGAACTACTGTTATTTCCTTACTCAATACAAGCCACTTATTGGAAAGCATTACCATAACGCATTTCCTTCTGTGTCCTCAGATCAAGGTTCATATTTCTATGGTGATTTAGGCATAACACTGCAACTGAGTCCTAGTTACTATGACAACCTCTCAATGTGCCATCCTCGCAGACTGTCAATCACTTGGCAGGCATTACCACGATATCATTTTGAAACATCCCCTTCAAACTGTAGAGAGGGTTCAATCAAAATAATCTATTTGGTAGGAAATCCCATCATTCATTCTCATTTTCAAACCCCTTCAATCTTAATGACGACTGCTTATAGCTTCCAGCTGAATAAGCAGTAGTTTTGAACACTCCAGATCCGACTAAACCTCAGGCGTGGTGAAGTGGGGGGCTGCTCAGGGGTTTTTATTACCAGAAATGTTTTGAAGTTCTGCTTTCATCATGTCTGACTTCGCTTGTCATCGTGTAGTCAGAGTTTCACTTCAACATCTGACATGACCCCCCCCAAAAAATAAAATACAATCACTACAGTGTGTTTTCTTCCTGTGCTTTGACACACACAGCATGTTCAAGCAGCTAACACTCAGGCTTTTTCAGGTTTGACCTAAAGCGAGGCCTCTACGAAATTCAAAAAGGAAGGCTATCATGGGGTTATCAGGTAGTACGGTATGGCCCATATCTACGACACAAAGTCTGTCTCAACATTGTCTGAGACAGACTTAATCCACAACGGAACCATGTCAGAGCTAGATTAATCTCAGTATTGTCTTGGTTCTTAATTCTGACCCTGTTTTTTGTGTTCAATTATTTCACAGCTTGTTACCTACAGATTTTTTCTTTTAAAGTATGGCTGGCAAAAAACAGGGGTTTGCTTGATCATGTTTCTGAGTCAGACCTTAATGCTTTTATCCGTATCAGGCTCCCCTATCATTGTTAAAGGTCTTTATAGTGTAGTGCTACACAGTGAAAGAGAGAGTCATGAAAAGGGTGTTTTCCTGGTTTTATTATGACCGAGCACAGATAATAAAAACATTCCCAGAGCTGGCACAGGTTGGCACAGTTCTCTGATTAACGGCAACTCAACCTGTCTGAGAGGATTCCACTTCCTTTAATCTAATATCTGACCGGAACACCAAATATCTGATAACCTTTATAAAGCACCGTTTTCCCTGTTTGAGGGACGTTAAATACATGTAACCGTTTTTTTTTAAAGATTTGATTAAACAAATTGATTAAACAAACTTCCCTGAATTGAGAACCAGTGTTTCTCTAAGACAGATGAAACAAGCCCTGAGCAGTGTGAAACCCAAATATTTTCCTCATTATCACTTGCACTGCTAACAATGACAAACTTAACGCAGCCTGTTCATTATCGTCTTCATTTTCGTCATTTTATTCATAAAGCATGACAAAAAGTCCTCTCAGGTCACTTAAAGAAACATTATCATCTCCTTTTTGCACTTGATGATGGTCAAAAATAAAAATAGGACAGTTCTAAGATGTTGTACCGTGCGTCAAAGCTCGTTTATGACACGTGTTAGAATTTGGTGATCAGGTCATTAGGTCAACCACACACACAAACTTTGTTACCACATTTCAATGTTACCTGCATTAATTAGGACCTGGCCGGTTCACGTCAGGGTTAGGGTTAGTAAGTAACTGGCCAGTAAGCACTCAGTAGTGTCCAGTCCTTTTGAGGGGTGTGCCCAGCCCAGAAGACAAATACCCATGACACACGGAGTTCGGGGCTCTTTGCTGACTGAGATCCTTGGAGAGAGGTTTTTGTCTGTGAAGAGCCCAGCGCTGATACACTTTGCCTGTGAGCTAGTAAATGTCAATTTTTTACTCTTGATCTACTC
The DNA here is from genome assembly GCA_907169785.1 of Menidia menidia. NCBI lineage: Eukaryota > Metazoa > Chordata > Actinopteri > Atheriniformes > Atherinopsidae > Menidia > Menidia menidia. The sequence goes on along the minus strand of CAJRST010013335.1, from coordinate 4,347,780 downwards.
TGGTTTATTCTCAGGTTTCCAACTAGAGATTCGGGCTAATACACGAAAGAGGCCTTGTTCCATGTTTGCACAAAAGCACCAGCTTTATGAGTCAGTCTTCACTCAAACTTTCCTTAGTTACATCAGCAAAGTGAAATATCTGGTGGATGAGGGCTGCAGGCCTGCGCGACGGTACCCAAAATGCTCCCGATTCAAGTCCCAGCAAAGTCTCTCTGAGTAGAGTTTGTGTGTTTTCTTCCTGTGCATGTGTGGGTTCTCTCCATCCTCCCAAAAACATTGACATTAGTTTAACTAGCAACTCTTAAACTGACAACGAGGGCTTGTGGTTGTTTGTCTCTGTGTTCCCCTGTAAGGGGTGTGGTTTGATTATCATCCAGAGGCAGCCTCCATGTAACCCAGTCTAAGATTAAGCAGATATGGGGAGTAAATGGATCAGTTGGTGAGTTTCCTCTTTCTTCTACATGACAAAACTATTTTTTCCACATTTGTTATTGAAATTGTCCTGTATCGCTGGGATACCAGGTCAAATTCCTGTGTTCTCTGTACCTTTGTTCAATAAAGCGATTTCTGATTCTGATTTCTGAAATGTGTTTATATGGGACTCTGATTGTGAATGATCTTCTGTCTCTGCGTCAGCCTTTGATAAACTGGCAACCGTACCCACCACTCATTCAGAACGAGCTGGGGTTGAGCTTTGATGAATGGCTGGCTCTTCTGAAAAGACACATTAAGTTTTTGATTAAGAGGCTTCTGAAATGCTCTGGCTGTTATTTGAGTTAATCATGATCAGTTGGTTTAATAAAAACATTGAATCCGACTCTGTGTAAAGAATTTTAAAACCTTAAGTGAGTACTAACGTGTCAAAACATGTTTGATCCATACTAAAGAGGCCATGATAAATATGTTAGTTTACAATATGATGACAAGAATCTGATGCGAGAAATCATACGGCAAAGAGATGACTTAGGTGCTGCGACAAACAGCTATAACTGCAAGTTTAATTTTGTCAGCTAAATGTTTACGACTTATAAAACTAGACATGTGAAAGCAGGATGTAGAGACAGCTGAAAAAGCATACTGTTTGTTTTTAAATGACACCCACAACTATTTAGTCTCATGTATGATTCATTCATTAGTCTGTAATTATCCATTTGAAGTTCGAAATTTGGTCTGCAGGATGAATTTATTGATGCCAACAATCAAATGTCTGCTAGTGTCACATCTAATCAGGACACCACTCATTGGAAGACAGATTATGTAACTGTCCAACGAGGCAGGGATGTCTGTTTTAAACCTTTTTAATTTGTTATACTACACCGAGCTGAAAGATTTCCACCTCCAGTAGCATATTATACAAACAGGTCTTGCAACATGTGGCATTATTCTTTACAGTTTTTAGCTATAAAAGGGATCCAGTAACCAATACACGCTGTGCAGTGACATGACCTTATGTGCCCCTGTGCCCTCCTCAATTACTTTAGACCCCCAGCATCAATTTGTGCCATTTTGACAGCACTAACCACCACCGCAGCCCCCCCCACGCCATCCTGCCACACTGCCGCTATGAACTTCATTAGCATTCTATTAATAATACAAACACAAGCAGGCACATGACTAACACTCAATGTGTCAAGAGTGTTCCCGTTCATGCTTGCATGCGAGTGTGTGTGTGTGTGTGTGTGTGTGTGTGTGTGCCAGGCATGATCTGGATTGTGTGTTTGTGAAGCCTACAATCCTCCAGCAGGGAATCCTGGCTTTCTGTTTAATTATTCAAACATAAACCTAGATCCGTGCACGGCTTCCACTCAGATGCACTTTAACCTCCCTGCACTACACCCTGTCGTCCCATCCACATCTCGCTGCCCTCCCGTCCTGCACCCTCGCAAGCAAACCCTCCTCACCCTCATCTCCCTCACCCTCAGCCTACCACCCCCCCCCTCTCTCTTTGTCAGTGTGCAGCGGCCTGAGAGCTCAGAGCTGATCCGTTCTGGCATTTGAGGAGAAGCATTTTTCTTTTCCATGGCACTGCTGGAACGTCCAGGGACAAACATGCACACACAGGAGAAGGAGGAGCAGACAGGACACCAGAGCAAAAAAAAAACCCTGGACAAGGAGATATGAAGAAGGAGAGAAGAGGAGGAAAGCAGGCAAGTGGGTGACAGCGGAGGAGAGGAAGGGAGAGAGGCCTTGTGGTGAAATGGGAGAGGAGGAGAGCAGTTTCAAGGCTGTAATTGAAATCTAATTATCACCTCAAGTCCCAGCTGAATCCATGGGCGCTCGCGAAACACGCACGTTTTCAACGTCAGATATATGTGCGTGTGTTCGAAAACGTCTGCACGTGTGCGATCATCACATTATTACCCCTAACATCTGGCATCTTCACACACCAGTAATCCGCCTGTCCCGAGAGCAGTGGAGGACCTCTGTGCACTCACGTGCGCACACGCACATAATCTCCTCTGTGTACACAAACACACACATTTTATTTTTTGTGCGTTCGGGCGGACGCAAACACGAACGCTTAATTGTTGGAGAGGGGGTGACGAGCATCCCCGGTGACTAATTACATCCTGATGACGGTTCTCACACATGTGCGACGTCATCACTATCGCACGCTTAACGTCAAAGCCCAAACACACACACACACGCACACACACACACACACACACATACACGCACGCAAAGACACAGAAGCCTGCAAAACAGCGTGCGCAAGAACACACACACACACACACACACAGTCAACCATTTAGGCTAAATGGCATCACTTCAGATTTGCCGTGCACTGCCCTAACCTGGCAATGACGGGTGGTGTGTGTGCGTATGTGTGTGTGTGTGTGTGTGTGTGTGTGTGTCAGTGACAGGAGGGTGGATGGATACTGACTGGCTTTTCCTGGCCGTGGTCTCTGTAGAAGCCGCTGAGCTGTCAGCAAGTCCTCGGTCTTCACGGCCTGGAGCAGCTCCTGGTCCTTCCCCATGTCCCCTCCGTCCCGGCCCGGCCCGCTGGGTCCAGCTCTCTTCCTGTCTGCGCCCCTCTCTCCTCCGTTAATCCTCCGCTACATCCTGCCGCCGCTCCCGGCCTCCCGCTGGAGCTGGGACGCGGAGGGGGGGTTTGGCTTCTGCCCGGGACTGGAGGGGCTCCGATTCGGCCAAGGGGGTCCCGGTTTCTCTCTCTGCACCCCCCCCCCTTACCCTTCTTCTCGCGGTTCCACGGACGCACTCGGACTGGCCGGACCGCGCACTCCGCCCGGGGATGCTCTCCCGCCACGCAGAATCCACCGATTCTATGGATCCGCGTGACGATTTCGCCGGGTCTGCGTGCCGCCGTGCGCGTGAACGGTGGAGCTCGAGCGCCCTCCTGCACGGTGGGTCAAGCCCGCACCGCTAAAAAAAAAAAAAAAAAAAATCATCCGAGCCCCCTCTCAATCCGCAGGATGGCACGCGCGCGGCGCGGGTCGCCGATGTTTGACGTGTGATGGATGTCGCCCTCCGCGGAGTCCGACCAGCCCCCTCGCCAGATCCGGTGCACGCGCAAGAACGCACGCGTATAGCATCCACACACTCGCGCGGACACACTTATGTGACATTACATAAGCGAGTGGCACTTGTGCGCGTTTTACTCCAGCTGTTGTAACCCCCGTCTCTGCGCATGTGGAAGGTCAAGAGAGAGTTCCCGTATTAATAATGTAACCTCCTCTAGATAGAAGAAGAGTCCAGGTCAGCTCAGCCTGCACAGCACACGTTTTCAGATGCAAAAACCTCCCCTTGCAACATTTTTTAGATCATCATCATCATTTATACGGATCCTTAGTTTGAGTCAGATGACTGAAACTACACAAACCGAATCATCTTAAAAATCTATCTGTATACATCGACAAATGTGATGCATATTTCTTCTTGTTGTGTTGTGAAATATGTTTTACAACTTAGCTCGCCTCAAAGTGTGTCAAAGCAGTGATGGTATTACGTCAATATGTTTAAGGTTAATGAGACAGAGACAAATTGAGGACCAGAAAAGATGGTGTACGTGTTTCCCTGGTGCAGAGCTAATTTAGACTAAAGGGGCCAACGTCAGTCAGATTTAGGACAGGAAGTGGAACAGATGACAAAACGCTTGATTAAAAAATGTACAAAGTGTACATTGTGTACTGGCAGGGTGCCGAGACTATCTCCTCTGAAAGACAGATTCTCAACAGGTCATCTTCATCCAGGGCCAGTCTGCATAAACCTGTTGCAAACTTGTGTAGGTTCAAATTCCATTTCTTAGAAGCTGATCTTTCCTAAGAATGTCTCGAGTTTTTTTATAAATTATTTTCCAAGCCGGTTTTAAAGGAAGTACATCCATTCCACTAAAACTGCCCCACTGCCCCACAATGCAGTACACAGTTCCGGCCATCGAAGTCCGGATGAGTGCCTTTCATACAACTGTTTTCTGCTTTTTACTGTGAATAAAACATGAACCTATCTGCAGATAATTAAATATTTATTCTATTTTCAACTTACATTGTATCCAGCATCATAGCATTTTGAAACAGACTTTAAAGATTTACATTATCCCAACATTTAAAAAAAAGGTTTTAGTCATGCCAGATTGGATATGCATTCCAAGTACCATCCAGCAAAGCAACGGCTGAAGTTAGAGAAAGAAGGGTTATTGTAAGGAAATCTTTAACAAAATAGAACCACTTCCTTATTTCATTTGTAATATTTTTTTTATTTCCAATATCACACAATGCTAATTCAATAAATAAATCTCCCATTTGATGGATAAGGTTTAAGGGGAACATCAATGAAATTCATTCACCTCTTGTCATGTTAGACTTCATGAAGGAACTCGAGAAAGAAACTAGAGGGTAAGATCTTTTATGTGTTTGATGAAATTTGTGATCTAGAGATGGACCAACAATATATTTCAGCAGGGTTGAAATAAAAAACACATGATTGTATTCTGCCTTCTGATAAACTTAGCTGCTTTCTGGATCCTTGGAGTGTGAGGGTGGACTGCTACGCTCTTTACTCGTCAGTCATGAAGGCTTAGAGATGTATTCTATCTAGAATACAAAATCTTTTCATCAAGGTAAAACAATTCTATATAACTAGCATGTCACATACCAACAGATGTCGTCAGTATCCATGTATGCATAAACAAGTACCAATTAGCTATCAAATAGATTTTACCTCAATCACAAGTTCTATAAATACTAAGAGTGAAAAAAAACTAACACTCAATTAAGTAACCTCTGAGGGTTCTGAAGATATTGTTGGATGTTTCAGAGTCATAAGCCATAAGCAAACCCAACTCACTCACTTTTTAAGTTAACATGTACAAAGGGGCAATTATTCATGAAAAAACAGAACGTGACCCTGAACTGGCAACAGTCGGTTGCCAGTTCAGGGTCTGTTTTCAAGCTGTGTACATTTTGATCATGTATAATAACAATAACAATAATCTTAGACAGTCTGCGGATGACATACTCATCATAATGTATATTTGGCATATCATACAAAAGCGGGTGTCCTTTACAAAGCTCAAACACATAACCTGTGAAACTGAATACAAGTACGATCTCAATAAAGCAACAGACAAATGTGTCTATATACGATAAGGGTAAGCATTAATGTAGGATTTAACCTGAGTGCTGAGTCCAGACAAGGTGCTAACACCTTCCGCTCCAAACGCGCGGATGAAAGCTCTCCTACACATCTGCTTCAGGTATTCCGGCCGCTTCTTGCGGTAAGGCTCGGTCAGTTTACACGCTGAGCTGGTGTAATACGCCAGCAGAGCGAAAAGTGAGGCGAAAGTCCTGCTGCTGCCGTACAGATTAAAGAGAAGGTTGATCAGCTGGACGCGGACGCTAGTCGGGCCGTCGTCACTCTGATAGCTCAGAGTGAAGAAAACATCTGGTTGGCCACTGTCCCTGCAACAACACAGTGGCACGAGTCACTTTCAGAAACTTTTGCGTTATAATTTGAGTTACTTTCAGTCCAGTAAACATGCTATAATGAGACATTACAATAAATGACAAAGACTAAAGCCCCTCCAACACTAACCAATAGGCACTATGGTAACACCGGGCTGTTCATGTTCAGGGAGGAAAAGGAGATGGGCTAGAATACCTGATGAGGAAAGTTCCAATGGGAACATGTTTGAGTATCGAGTGGGCTTCCTCCATGGTCATTGGTCCCCAGTAATAGCCACTGTGCTGGAGCTGCTGATATGTGTGTTTCACTAGATTATATTCAGCTTGGCTGCTGAATGAACGGAGGTGTGTCGGCAAGCAGTCGGCATCAGCTCCAGTCTCGGCCTGTTGGCGAAGAAGACGCAGAAGTAATCACTTAACGAGACACAATATGAACATTTTAGAGACTCACAACTGCACGACTGGCTTTTTCTCTGCACAGAAGAATCCGGAAAGGAGCGAGGCCAGATTCCCCCGCATGCGTCGGGAAGCACCAGCCATCTCTTGCAGTGAAAGCTTTAGACCAATCCAATTGCCTGTATAATCATGTGACTGATGTTTGCAACAACTTTAAGTGTTATACCGCCTCAGCATCCGGCTTTAAGCATCTGATCTGTGTCATTCTGAATATATTCACTTTGCTGCTAGGTAGCATTGAGGTGTGTGTTTATACAGCACAAAGGAGGAAAGACATCAGCCATTCACTGCTGATCCCAAACAATCTAGGTTGTTATAAATACCATTTAAAAACTATTTGAATAAACTAGAGAAACTATAAAAAAGACTAAAGAGCAACAACATCAATTTTACATCTGAACTGTTAAAGTCACTGACAGAATCCTGAGACAGATCAGGTACTTATTGTTTGGAAGAGTTGCAGGAAAAAATCCTTTTTGATATGCAAATAAGGAAATGAAGTGGAAAAAAGGAGCCTCCAAACCTCAGTGAACAGAAGAAAGGCAGTTGTTCTTCCACAACATCATGAGGCGGAAAGAAACATCACACAGAAAATGATCATCGTAAAAGATTTTCCAGGTCATGGAATCATTTTAAGTTTTTGCAAATCTAATCATGATACTGAGTAATATTCTATTCAGTCAAACATAAGTTCAAATGAATTCATCGTCAGCTCAACAAAGGTCATGCGAAAGTGAAAGATACTTAAATCTACTGCATTCTTAAAGAAGCTAATTTGTTACTCAAATGCGAAAAATCTTACTGTAAATCTTACTTTAATCTTGCTGTGAACTTTCTGTTAGATATCCCAACATGTGTGGGTTTTTTTGTCTAGAAATTCTGAAAATATAAATGCCTCATAGATTTCTGCAATTTCTCGAAAAAAAGACCGGAAAGTTGATTAAAAAAAAGTCTTTAACATCATTTCCTCTTCGCGATCTTCTTTCTTTGATCTAACTCAATCCCTGACTCTGCAGCACGTCAGAGATGCTGCGTCCCAGAATCTCTCTCACCGCTCAGCTTGATAGTAAACGGCAGCTTTCATTTCACTTTCGCTTTTCGGAGCCTCGAGCACAGACGATGGATCTCACTCAGATGTTCAAACATCGATTCTTTGGAGAGACAATATGCAGCTTCAACACCACGGTGACGTCTGAAAATATTAACCGTGTGCTCACGTTCAAGTCAAACCCAGCGGGCTGCATACCAGAAAACGCTTTTGTTTACTTCTTTTTTTATTAATCCCTTTAATTGTTGTTTTTATAATGAGTTTGGCTGCATTGTTAATCTACATATACTCTACCAAATTTAGAGAAAGACCCAGGCACAGGGTAATGACATAATAAAGACATTTGTATCTCCAAAAGCTCTTTAAACAATCATTACAATTAAAATTTGATTGAGTGTAATTAAGTTCTACGAGAACGTTTTGCTGCTGACACTTTGTAAGTGATTTCCACTGATTTCTTCAGAAAAATACAAAGTCCTGGAGCTTGATGTCTTTTTTTTATAGCTCACACCAGCCATCTGTGCCCTGTTTTAATACCGATAATTAACAGCAATTAACACTGACAGTGAGTAAACTGAGTACTGACCAGGCTCCAGGATTCAGGGTCGTCCTCAAAGCTGAATTTTTTCCGGAGCAGTAAATCGAGCTGCTCCTCCAGCTCCTCCGGGGTCTCTTGGCTCTCTGGCTGAACTTTCCCTGGGCTCTGTGATTGTTTAGGCTCTGCTGTGTCTCCAGGGGTTTGAGTTTGGCTCTCTGTCTCGGCTGATTGGCTCTGTTTTTCACTTTGGACTGCTGTTCTGTTCAGACTGTCTCTGACCATCCTAGAATGGAGAGTCCACCTCTTGATCGCCTGGGGCACCAGATCTTTCTCTTCTCACAGGCAGATCCCCCATCATTCACTTCGCTTTGCACGATCTTTAGCCTCTCGGTTCTCTGGTAGACTCCATTCCACTTCGAATTTTAAATTGTTTTGATGACCACAATGTACAGGATACGAGGCAGACAAACTGAAACACAGAGGTAAACAAAGATGGACACCATAAACTCCTTGACTCTGTTGCATAATTTAAGCTATCAATCATTAACTCTTTGTTTTGAACACCGCAATAAGTAAATTGTGAAATCTACATGGAACTTTCACACTTCCTGCAAATATTTGCTTGAATCAAATCAATGCAGTCACGGAGCAACACAGTCTTTCCTGTATTTCTGTATTTTTTGTCATCAGTTGTTTAATGATCTGTTTTATGATGTAACCTACACCTTTTCTGTAGACAGATATATTCAGAACTTAATCCCCAAAACACTGAATAAAGAGCTGATATTAAACAGCTCATGCAGATATATTCAGTCAATATTTTCTGTGCATTCAGATCTCTTTTTTTAAATAAAACATTTTGAAATATTCTGACTTTTAATTCGTTTATACAGCTCGTTTTAAAAAAATTGCCTGTAAATCTGGGTCTACTGAGGAATTTTACACCGTGTAGGAGCATGCTTGCACATCATACATCATTGTGGAACGGATGACGATGACATTCGACTTAGACAGAAACTTCCAAAGAAAGAAAAAAACTAATTAACATAACAATTCAAAACAAATAAACATAAACAAATCTGTACATATATATGTTTAAACACGCACACAAATTAAATTAAATTAAAACTGTGTACAAAGATATTCATTTCCAGAGAAATGTGAGACTAATTTAAAAATGGGCTCATTATATGAACTGAATGACTAAAAATAATAACATGAAGAAGTGAATGAGATAAAACACCACAAAACACCACAATAATTACACTTTGCTCTCATTCGCGTTAGTTTTCTTTCATTAATCAGAGGAAAAAGTTACACAATAAGTAGAATGTGTAACAGTAAATGTTCCTGTAATTTCAGCTCTGTACCTAAGAAAGTTTCAGAGGTTTTGAATCTGAAGAATACCAACGGCTGGGCAGTGGCAGGGCTGTTTGCAGCCCAGGGGCCGAAACGTTGCCTTTTGGAACTTTGATTGTTTTTTACAGAGCTGAGTTCAGTGACAGCGGAAATATGGGAACGTCCACATGCTGCAAACACAGTTTCAGCAAAGTGGGAAAACACTCCATTAAACAACCACTCTGAACAATTAAGATGACCCCGGTGATTCATATTTCCTGTAGTCAAACAAGAACACCAATTAAAAAAAAATAGTCAGACAATAACACTAGGACAAGGCAGAGGGAAGCTGCCCTAAACGTACAAACAAAAGACACATAAACTAGTTTGCATTTTAAAAAGCGTAACTGAACGGGGTTTCAACTAAGACGGGAGTCCTTCACAGATGTTTGCCTTAATTACGGACCACTGTTGGCCCCTGTTGGCCCCTACAGGAGCCTCACTATTTACGTTCTGAGACAAAAAAAGACTTAACATGAATGAATACAGGTTCCAGGCGGCTTACCAGCTGTGGGGGCTGACGGAGTCTACATGGCAGAGAACTCTGCTGAGGCTCTCAGCCGGAGCTCTTTTGCTTTCGGTTCCAGGTGAGCTGCAGAAGAGCTGCTGCCGGTAACAGTCTGAGCTGACTTATCGGACAGGACTAAGCCTCTCTGCAGGCTGCACACTCACGTCAGTTGGGTGCTAGGAACGCAGGCGCGCGCACGCTCCTGTCAGCGAGCTCGCGCTCGTGTAATTGGTGCCGGCCAGTTTCACTTTCTCTTTTTGCCTGAGTTTCCCCTAAATCACGTGATATGCCGGCAGCGGGGATGAATAAAGGCAAATAAGAAAACTCAGCTTTAAACTAGTTTTTGTATTGTTTTTTTTCTTTTTCTTTGTTTTTTTTTTTAAACCTTGTCCAACCAGCTGCTAGATATGTGAAAGACAAAAAAAAATAAAATAAAAAAAAATCCAGTAGTCTCTTGTGGGCAATCCAGACTGAAAACATTTAGGTGCATCTGCAAAGACAAAGAAACCAAGCAGAAAAAAACACAGGCAGAAACAACTCTGGTAGCAAGGACATTAACGAACATTGTGAAGAGGCTTAAAGAGGTGTGTTTCTGGGTAAATATGTGTGTGTGTGTGAGCCCAGGTTTCACACAGATTGTGCTAAATTATGTGTGCCAGGGGGCCAACGTCCTCCCTAAAGTGCTCCAAAGTGGCTGGAGTGCCCTGAGACCCGGTCCGCCGGCCACCACCCCGGAGCACAGCCCAGCGGGAGGTTCCATTCACCCAGAAGGCCTCACAGGAAGCCCCCCCCCCGAACAATGAGTTACAGCACACCGGCCACACCAGCCCTGGCCCCCAGACGTGGGCCGAGACACAGGCCCATCCCCGTCACCCGCCAGGGCCAGGCACCCCAGACTCAGTATTTTTGGGTTGAAAGCCCTTGATACTTAACTCATTTTGAATAGGCAACATTCACAGTTTACATTGTGGGTGCAGTTATGTATGTTTTAGACTTTTTTTCCCTACTAATTTATTGCATACATTATTCATAGGTGAATGTTGGTTTCCTGTGGTTCCCAAAAGTACAGAAAAAAGGTTTTCCCCTTTGGGTTATGAAGATGTACAACACTCCATTTGGCATTTGAATTTCCGATTTGCATAAAACAATGAGACAAAGATATACGACTTTTGCTGTTCTTTTTTTATCTGGTTTGTAAAAACTGTTTGATGTTTTTAACAAGTAAGCAATCACTGGCACCTAAAAAACCTTCAGTAATGTTAGATGATTTCAGAACAGCTTAATGCTATTTGCATTTGACCTGTTACATTCATAATTAATTAAATGTTTAAACACACTGATCAATATGATAGAAATTATGGGATTTATTGTGAGGAGGAAGCTTCATTGATGAGTGTGAAGGAGGCCTAATAAACTGAACTGTAGCTCTTGGAACTGAAAGACCATTTAAGTTCTTATAGTGATGAAATACTTGAGTTTTATTGATATTTAGAAAATACTTAGATGTTTACACAACTGATGAATCAGAGTCAGCTGATATTTGAGAAGATTACGTTTTTCACCAAGGCCGAAACTTTCTGTTTTGAGTTCGTCTACATTTTGCTTCCGTCTTCCTCCAATTACTGAGAAGTACACCTCTAACCTCAGCTCTTTTTGTCAGGAAACCCTGACTAACATGGAAATTAGCTGATTATAGCAGTACGCTCTTCCTGGATTCAGGTTTTTGAAAATCAAATGTGAGGTAATTGTCATTGTATAATTGTTATATGTCATAATTACCCCAAAATGTTTGCCTGGACATGCTTAAGAAGTTATACAATATCCTAAATGAACTGAATGAAAACAGATGTTTACCTGTTGGGATTCAGCAAGAGATGGACATAATGTGGAAAAGTCGGGGCAACGAACCTCCCTTTTTATCATTTAAAAATGAACCACTGGACAGGCAAGGGTAGAAGTATTTATTTAAAAATACAGCTATAAGTCCATAACTTTCTCACACTCTGGCTTTGGGCTCTTCACTTCATGAATAATGCTCAGTCCAAGTAAAATATCCTCAGCAGCGGTCTGCATCTCAGGCTGTGGAGGTCGATGTCTGTTTTTCCTCTTTGTTTTGTTTGTGCATCATGTAGGCAGCTGCGGCCCCCAGCAGGATCCCGTAAGTGGCCAGGACACACTGCAAGAGGAGGACAGATTTCTGACTGCTGGGAGTCGTTACGTGGAAACATTGAAAAGGCTTTGGCCTTGCGTGCGTGCGCTTCTTACGTTTCGGCGACCCTGAAGGGTGTAGCTATTAAAGTATTTCCTCAAACCTGTCAGCTCGGCGGGCGCTGGGGTCTCAATGCCAAATAGCTGCCTCTGAAATATAGAAAACAGCGGCCCACAGAATAAGTAAGAGGGAGCACTGCAGTCTGGGACCCTGACATTCCATGAAATATATTTAATGCGATCAAAACAAATATGTGAATTGCACAGCTTTTCTATCCAAAACAGGATAAAAGAAGGAAGACTACACAAAGGCATGTCTGGATCTAGATTCTGACCCGCGACCCAAAACAATCCAAGACCAATAAAACATTGTCAACGTCAAAATGAATGTGAAAGCAACCAGTTAAATGCTGAAAAAAAAAGTAATCTGTTTATCATAAAGAGGAAGCTGAGACAGTTCCTCATTGAGACGAGTCAAACTTGTATAAATACAAGGCAAATCTGAAAGCTCGAACTGAGCAGCTTCTCAAAAGCACAGTTCAGTAAGATGTAAAAAAAAAAAAAATAGGACCACGTTTAAATCATTTTAAAACCCAAAGTTCCTTAACACTACAGGCTGCAGCCACCTGAGCTTTAGGCACTTTGTTGTCTGTTCAGTCTTCATCATATAAGGGAAAAATCTACGCATGGACAGAGAGAGCATGCAGACTCCACATAGAACTCCAGTTAGAATTTAGCCATGGGATGACCGTGCTGTCCTGCAGTCGTTATTTTAAAGTAACAGGAGTAACTTTGTTGCACCCATGTAGCAAAACTGTGTAAAGGAGGCTTTGTTCTGTGAGGATAAAGCTGCATGTCGCAATTCTTCATGCACGTTTCACATGTGTTTCATGTGCTTGTCAGAATGTCTCAATTCATAAATCATTTTCGTTTATTTAAAAAAATACAGCTCTACATTCAATAGAATACATTTCATGCATGTCCTTTCATTTTCACCTTGGGGACACTTTTCAACGTATCTTTCTCTGGACTACTATTATTCTTTTATCTTAAGGAATTATCTTTGCACCGGAGGAAACGGGAGGAACCTGCCGGTCTAGTCTCAACACGTGTCATTTGCTTTTTATAAGCCAAAAATGAAAGTCAAAAGCCAACAAAGCAGTTATTTTCCATCCTGAGCCAAACCTGAGCCGTGCAGCTGCCGCTATTCTTTCTCTTTCTGTCAAACCAGGGCGGGGGGGGGGGGGGCACTACTGCGTTTTGGTTGCATTGCACGCCTGTTTCATAGTGGTGAAAATTAAACTTTTAAACTCCAATAAGGTGGGAAAGCTTATTCAAAAGCAGACAAAAGTATTTTATTTAACCACATATTGTCGACAGTTAAACAAGACTGATGAAAAACTCAGTTTTTTTACTTTAAGTGTTTCTATAACAGAACTTGTTTTTTAAGGGCAATGACTAATTTCCTGTGAAAGCAATGACCACTGGTTCCTGATTAAAAAAAAAAACTCTTCTCCATAATTCTTTCCTCTACATGTTGTTTAAAAAAAGACAAGCCAGGCTTTTCTGTATAGAGATACAGTGTTGTGGATCTTCTGGCGCTTTACATCAGGTTTCGGAATTAAATATAGGGCACAGCGTCACACTGGTGGTTAACACCAACTACCTGGTAATGTCACTAGGGCAAGTATAGAAGGACAGCTCATTTGCAGCTCATCTCGAAAGCAGCAGGCATTAACAAAAATTAACTTTGAAAAAACACCAGCAGGCCTGAAGAAGAACAGCAGGTGGTGCCCCACTCAAACCATTCCTGTTCCTGTTCTTCTGTAAAACTTGGAGTTCTTGTAACATGTATGCGAGTTGGAAGTACATGGTGCTTTTTAATTTTTTTTTGTACAGATGCATTTAAATTCTATGTGGAAGAGAAAGCAGGGCAGGCCCTGAAATAAATCAGTTTTAGACTTTGTCTTGGGGTGCGTGAGCATCCTGCAGTTTTGATCCAGTGACTCAGTTGATGATTTTCATGTTGATTCCATACTTCTCCTGGTAGGAAAAAAAGTAATGTTCTAGTTTAAAACTGAACCCTGCATATCTAAACATTGCTTTCAAGAAAATTGTTTTTTTTTAAGAATCTTAATTTTAGAATTTTAGTCCTGAAGTTTATTGTGCATAGTCAGGTCAGGTTTGGTAAGTCTGTGTTTGGTGTTTCGTTACCAACATTAGCTCTGGATTCCCCTTTTGTGTGCCAGCTTGTTTGCCCAAGCTAATACATAATGTGCTATTGTGTTAGTGGATTCTAAAACAGATTTTCTACCTCCATCTTTTTTGCAGGTATGTTTAATTCACCTGCATTATGGATAGTTTTAGATTTTTTATAAATTAAAAAAACATTTTTCAATACATTTTGCCATGTCTTTGTTGCCTGAAAGCTTTGTCTTTAACAAGAAGCGTGGCTGACTCATCATATGAAAAACATGACTGCAATTTAGCATTGTCTTATTGTAGCTTATTCGACCAAAAAAATCCAAGAATTCCGTGAAGTGAAATGTTATTCAATGATATTAATAAGTGCAACCATTCACATGAAAATGGAAACAGAGTCTGAAATGATAATTTTATCTGAAAGAAGTTTGCCTGAGGCGAGAGGAGACACAGAAGCAATGCAGTGTTAACAAGGATGCTCAGCATGGGAATGCTGACTCTTTTGTCAGCAGCATCTTAAAATCTTAAAAAAACTTAGAGAATAAATATATGACCAGCAGCCCTTCCCTGTTTGATTAGATTAAAATCTGTACAGTGGTTAAATTAAAAACAGTTGATTTTGGGATTTTCAATTTTTACAACTGACAATGAATCCTTCAAGAAATAACTATTAAAAAAAACCTTCATCTCGTCATAAAAAATAATCTAAAATGTTTGTGTTGGTTTGCCTGTGTGATTATTTTTTCTTTGCACTGGATTTCTGACTACAGACGTAAAAAATCCACGCTGTTTATGTAAGCATAGCAACTTCTCATCTAATTTTGTTCATGATTATGTATCAATTTGGTATTTTAGTAACACTTTCCCTTGGGATCAATACAATTTAGCTTATCCTATGTTATCTTACCTTAACAAGACATTCTCTTTGTTGGAGTAGTGGTTTATTTCTGTAATTGTATAAATTGAAATTAAACCAAAAATGGTCTTAACTGTGTATTGTGCGATCAGTTCTTCAGGTACATTTCTAAGGACAGCTTTATAAAACAAACTTCCTCTTTTTTCTTTGATGGAATTCAGTAACTTGCTCCAAAAATTGAATGAAGACTAAACTTTGAAAGCCTGTTTTTTAAATGACAAATGAATCGGTTCAAATCATCATCTGAATCTGCAGCTTCAAAAAGCTTTAATGTAACAGAAAGTTCAGTGGAAGCGCCAGCATGAAGCGGATAAAAAGGGACAGCAGCTGATCTCACGGATGTTCCGCCGTGTGGGAACAAACAGAGGCAGATATTCCAGAAATCCAGTCGCAGATGTGAGTGTGTTGTTTTTTTTAGCAAAAGAGCACGAATGGGACGGATATCTAAATGGGGAAAGACTGAGCCAGCCTAATTGCTCTGCTGCCATCAAAAGGAGAAACAAATATTGCATTTTTTTTATACTCATTTACTGTAAGCCGATATTTTTGCTGTAATTTCCCATTGGAAATAGAACTTGTCTTGCACAAAAAAATAAACAGAGGAAACACTAATCCCTCTCATGCTTGAGTAATCAATGAGACGACTCTTTGTACAGCATTGGAATTTTGACAGTCTTTGTACCTTTGTGTTTTTGCCAAGTCTGCCCTTTCTATTCAGCTCCTGGATTTAATTTAAAAACAACCTTGCCATACTAGCAAATCCTCTTTGTACACAAATATGTCTGCTCAGATGATGGAAGAGACTCATGTGATTGTGAACATCAGTGAGTGGGGAAGAAAATGAAATAAAATAAGACACAGATTTCCCAAGTGTATTAGGATTTGTCTTGCCATGTGCACCTTTCGTCTTCAGTGATCACATCTTTTAAAAACACAGACAGTATTTGCCGCAGTCACGCCGTGGTCATACCTTCACTTCTGTGATCAGATGGCCGAAACTGGTGAGGGGGATCCGCGTTTTGACGGGGGACGTCGGCATTACTGGAGACAGTTTACATTAAAATGTTACGATGTCAACACGGACTAAATTGTATCTGAATAAAAATAATACAAACCGTTTTCTACTTACTGCAGGCTGTAGGTTAACCGAGTCGATTATACAATTTGGTGTGTTTGTGTACTCTCTGTTCCGGGTACACGAGGGGAAACTGTCCAATCACGTCCTTCCCTTTACAGCGCTGGCCAATAGGCTGCGCCAAGGTAGGTCGGACCGGCAGGCAGTTACGCAAACTGCTCACTACGTGAAAGAGCTACTCAATTCAGCCAGCAGAGGGCGCCAGCACGCCGTTCATGATCGTGTTAAGCCCACAGGCTCGTGGTTTCTACTTGTTTAATGCATCTAATTGATAAGTTCTCTGAGGGCTTATGAAAAATTGTTTGATTTTTATCACAACTCTGGAATGATTCAAGCAATCGATTAACTTGTTTAGTTTTCAACCCCTTCAAATTGTAGCAGGCAGAATCATCGCTGCTCTACCCTACTCCGTTTGAAGTAATTGAAATCAGCTCCATCTCAGGCTGCTTGACTTCAGACACTAACATCCCACATGGACAATGATGCATCAGCTGAAAAGTCAAGAACAAGCCACTTTTCAACTGGATGGTAGTCATTTTCTGTTACCTTATAACACCAGTGCTCAAGTGAAGCACTTTCATTGTAAAGAGTTGAGGGTATTACTGCTTTTTGAAAATGGTGTCATTCATAATACATTTTATATACAAAGGAAATATAACTGGATGGTTATCATCAGTGAGTTTAAATGAAAATAGTTTATTTTATATTTGTGTAGTCTGCAACAATGATATCACATTTAAGATAAACTCTTGTAAACAAAAAAAGTATTTTTGTTTTTTTTATTTTTAATGTCAGCACAGTCTTACTTGTCACTCCAAAAATTGATATAGTATATAGATGTATATGGTATATAGATATATTATAGATACTTCCCTATTGGAAATTATTCAGAATGCTGCAGGTAGGGATGGTTCTGATGATATATAAGATATATTTCTCTTGTTCAGCATCTGAATACCTCTTGAATCCAGTTAAAAGTAAAACAATCTTTCTTCTTACATATAAAGCTCTTGTTAAATAAGCTCCATCATATCTTAAAGACACAATAACATTTTATTTCCTCAACAGTTCACTGTGCTCTCACACTGCGGCTTTACTCATGTTCCCTGGAGTTCCAAAGGTAGAGTGTAAGGCAGACCTTTCAGTTATCAGGCCCTTCTGTTGTGGAAACAGTGGCCAGTGTCTGGGAGACAAATCGTCTCTACCTTTGAGATTAGGCTAAAAACTCGACTTTTTGATAAGACTTATAGTTAGGGATGGTTCATGTGACCATAACCATCTTAACCATCTTAAAGTTATAGTGCTATGGGCTTTGACTGCTGGGGGATCTTTCATCATGCACTGAGAACCTTGCTGAGTGTTGAATGGAGAATTAATTAAACTGGGGATTCAGTTTGATCTGCAGTATTTATTACTAAGGCCACTTTTTATGAAATGGCACAATATAAATGAAGATATTATAAAGCTCTCCTGTGTGAATAATCTAAATTTAAACCTGAATGGAGTTCTGACTCCATAATTTGAATTTAAATGCACCATGTTTGCTGTTTGACTCCTGCGTTATTAACCATCTTTGTTTAATATAATTATTATATAAGTTGTACTTTTATATAGAAACAAACAAAAAACTAAACTGCTTTTTTACAAAACTCACAGGCAGGAGGATTGTTTAGGATGTTGGTATCCAACCTCATTGCTTTTGAAATGTGCTTTTGCTATTATGGTTTATTGTGGGAAAGTTGATAAGAAATTTGAACCCTTTCAAATATGCTTTGGACAAAAAAGATGGGAAAATATTCACTAGCATTTACTTAATTTCTTTGGAGCAGTAACAACCAATTTGCATTTTTTCACAAATTGTTTGGATAACACTTTATGATATAAGTGTGAAATAAAAAAAAGAAATGTCATATTTGCTTCAATTAGCCATTGCATACCTAAACCGATTTCAAAGCTAGTTAAGGTAAGTGCACATCCTCCAGTTTATCTTATTTCCCCAAGGAAACACCTAAAATGTTACATAGATTTTCGTCACTGGTCATGTAAGAAAACTGGCACAATCCCAAAGAGATATTCCTATCTCATCTCTGACAATTCTGTGTTGCAGAAGAGAAGGAGCATGATAGAACAACATCCTGGATGAGTCTGCACAACGCCCCCCTTCTATATTATCACTTTGTGATCCCTGTCAATATTTGATTTTTGCAGCACAACTATTGACCTTCTGTACAAATTATTTCAAGGGAACTATGTGATCCCATTACACACTCACTGTTAGAACAAGTAGGCATGAACTGAGCTCATCTTATCAATGCTGTTTAGAGAGTTCAATATCTAAATGCACAAAAGTGCCTCAAGGGGTTCAAAAGCTAAGGGGACTCACAACCAGTAAGTAAAGCTCAAGTAAGCAACACATTGCTTACTTGATTAAAAAAGGCAATGTAGCACCCAGTCCACTCATTTCTCAACAGCATGGCTTTAAAACAAAAACTTCCCATGCTCAGATGTTTATTTTTTGCAGTTCTTATCTGACTAACTGACTGGCACATTTTTTAAATGTATTTATTTGATTGACTCATTTCCCTTTTGGAAAGGAAAATGAGTGAATGAAATGAGTCTCCAAACTGCAGACCATCTTAATATTCTGGATCGAGAAAACTTTTACCCCCCAGTCATTTTAGAAAAGACATTTTGTGGTAAGATATTTTTTTTGTTTTAATTCAATGTAATTTTTTTCAATTATATACATTTCAGTTCCTTTGCAAACACCTGCTTTTATTTTAACTCTACATATTGTTTGAGCTTTAAAAGAAAATAGGAGCAGGCTTGGAATAAAATATTGTACAACATATAGGTGAAAAACCATTTTGTGTAAGAGGGTTGGATGGATATAAAACATTCATCCAACAAAAAATACCTCATACAGTATTGTGAAAAATTCAGTATTAGAAAAGTAAAAATATCTTATGAAATTTGGAGAATACAAAATAACATGAGTTTAATCTCCCCAACATGTTTTTACACAATCATGAAAAGGATTTTTTTTAAGGTCAGAGCTGCTATCGACAGGGTTCCTAGTTCAAATCCCAGCTGGAGACCTTCACTGTGTGTTGGGTCTGCATGTTCTCCACGTATACTGTATGTGTGGGTTCTCAGTCTGTACTCCGGCTTTCTCCCAGCATCCAAAACGATGTATGTTAGTCTAAATGGGTACATTTATCCTAGGAGTGAGTATGAGCATCCACAGCTGTCTGGCCTGACCCTGTGATGGATAGCGACCTGTCCAGGGTGTACTATACCTCCAACCCTAAGACAGCTGAGATGGGCTCCAGCCTCCGCAACCCTACTTTGGCTAAGCAAGTACATAAAATGGATGGATGGAGGTCAGAGCAGCAAGCAGATTTGAAATATTGCGTTTCATGTTGTCTCTTTAACTGTGAGGCAGAGCTGGTTCTGAGCGGGTATTTTTCCAGCATTCCCACACTAAATCACTAAAAATGACTTACGTCGCCACAGTACTGGTGAAAAATGTTTGGCTCATCAAGTCAAACGTGTCTACTTAAATAATGAGAGTGCAATTAAAAAATAGACTGTACATGAAACGCATCCGCACAGCCGAACCACTTGCTACATGTGTACTGGGAGCTGTGGGCAGGTGACAGATGAACACCTTTTTTAGTCTCTCTCACAGTAAACCTGCAACATCACAGGTTCAAATATTCAAGAGGCAGCGGTTTCTGTCCTTCACACATCTCATCCTACACACAATATGGCTATAGCGGTATCAAATGCTAGGCTAAATCTGTATGTTGAGATACAATCAAAGGTCAATCACAAACTCAGAAAATTCAGCTGAAATCCCCTCTCCTTTTACCAAGCAGACAATCTGAATATCTGCTGTTGTCATAGAGAGATTAACAGTAAAACCCATAATTTAAATATTCCACAAGGTCGGGGATGTCTAAACGAATAGTAAACAACGACATGCAATGTCAAAGAGTAGAGACACTAAATTCATGTAATGGCTACTCGCGCTGGACACCTTTAACCTCTGCTGGATATGTTACCGGAGTGATATGAATAAAAGTCACTGTTGAACTCATGAACATTCATTTGATAAAGTAACGCGTGGCTCTGCAGTGACACGCCATATCGTCCTCAGACCTGATGAAGGATACCAGGAAGCTCAGCGGTGCTTAGAGAGATAGAAATATTTTTAATATCTGCCCAGATTTTTTAAGCCCTCTGTCCAGCTAGGGATCAACATAATGTGTTTTATGAGTATTAAATGCTTTATGCTTTTGTATGACTACTCTGTCATATTCAGATTGCATAAAAAGGCCTAAATTGTTCAGATGTCATCATTTGACTTTTTTTTTCTCGACCTCAGTAATGAAACTAACATTAATCACAAGAGAAATATCTTTTTCTGCCCATTGCAAGTCCCCAATGACACTATGTGTCACATATACCACAACACTGTTTAGCGAATTTCAGGTGACCTATATACCTTTTTTACTTAGATGTGTATAAAGTATCCTTTCATCCATTTCTGTACTCACTTAATCTAATTCAGGGTCACCCATATATGCATTTATATCGACAAGTGGGGGACATCCTGGACAGGCTGTGAGTCTATAAGTCTAAAAGACTATGTGTAGATAATGTGTACACTCATGGATAAGTTAAATTTAGAACCACCCATCAACCTAACATATAGTTCTTTGAATGGAGAAAGGAAGCTGGTGTACCCTGAGGGAACATGCAAACAGTGAGGAACAGGGCTTACAAAAACACCACTGTGCAGCCATATACATAACCTAAACGTATTTCTTTAAGCATCCATTTGAAATAATGGTCACATTCACAAATGCAAAAACAAACGAACAAACAAACAAAAAACCTCACACACAGCCATGACAGGTCATCCAAAGTAGAAATCATGTACATAAATCAGATGTGGGACAATTTCTACCAGGTCTGCCCTCAGTGACTTTATGTGATCTCTACCGTAGATCTCCTGCCTCCCAATGAAGCAGTCTTATTTCAATCCATTTGGTTATTTGGTTATACAGCAAATTCACTCATGAGAAGTAGGAAATACATCCAAATTTCAAGGCGGAAGTTATGGTTTTTGTTTATTTGCACAATATATCTTCTTTCTGATTAGTGAAACAAAGGCATCTTTTGGACTATCATTCAAATATAAGTATGAGCCACTATTTTCCTCATTTTAAAATCCTTACATTAAGACATCGATAGAAAAACTGGCTATATTACTGTCAATGATGTGGAAGGCTGCATCCTTCCAGAACATTCTGTACATTGAACTAAACATTTTTAAATTGATACCATTGTTTTACAACCGCAAAGAAAACTTATTCTGCCAATTCAAATATGGTTTTGAATCTACAAAAAAACATTTGACAGCATCTTTCTGCAGTTTTTGTTCCCATAATGAGTCCATAACAGCACAAAGGTACATAATGACCACTAAGCAGTCAGGGTTTTTTCCTCTGCAGCATAAAAGTGGGGCCTTTTACACAATTATGCCCATGGTTCATAGCTTCATATCCCGGCCGCGTGAAGGACAAGTTTCAGCACATTTTGTACTGAAATCGTGCTCGTGTAACGTCGTGAACCTGGGACTGTGAAGGCCCTCGAGGTCCCGCTGTTTAAGTGGAGCTCCAGCTTTAGGTGGGTGTGTACGTGCGTGTGTGTGTGTGTGTGTGTGTAAGCGCGTGCACCTCCGCTTCGAAAGTATGCAGGACTTATGGTTCAACTCGAGTTTTCGGTGACAGCCGATGCTGCGCGCGCACGCACGGTGTGTGCTGGTTTTAATAATCAACGGCTGGCTGTGAGCTGGGTGTGCGCGTGAGGCTGTGAGAGCGAGACGGAGCTGAAAGCCGCAACACTTCGGTGTGAACAGGGAAGCGGGCGCGCGGCGCGGGGACCCGCCGGAAGAAGCAGCGGCGGCGGCAGCTTTAACGCGAGCCGGACGCAGACCGTCACAAACACCGGCGGCACGAGCGACACCGAGGCGGCCAGCGGGGCGGAGAGGGAGAGGGGGAGGAGGAGGAGGCACCTGCACCGCGACCGGTTCTCTCCAGCCCGCCTCCGTCGACTGTTGTCCCTCTCTGTCTTGGCTCTCCTCACCCCTTACACCTCTCGGACCGCCGACGCTTCCTCGTTAAGATGGCTGACCCCAACAGCGACGGAGAGGCACCGGAGAGCGCGCGGGGCTTCGCCCGCCAGGGAGCCCTCCGCCAGAAGAACGTGCACGAGGTGAAGAACCACAAGTTCATCGCGCGCTTCTTCAAGCAGCCAACCTTCTGCAGCCACTGCACGGACTTCATCTGGTGAGTGCGTGCGTGCGTGCGCGCGCGGCAGCGAGCGTTCGAGGTGGTGGTGGTGGTGGGGGAGAAGGACACAGGTGATTCACTTGCTGCTGCGGCTCTTATCGGCCTCTGGGCACGATGTCACCGCAGTGTTTGATTCAGTGTCGTTGTCACCGAAAAACGCCGCGGTGCGCCATTCTGCCCAGTCCCCCCAAAAATGCGACAGCACCGCGGGCCTGTCGGGGGCGGGGGTGGTGGTGGTGTGGGGGGGTGCTTTCGCCAGCCGCAGAGCAGGCGCTGCATCGACCCCGACACCCGCATCTGAATCCTCCGGGCCGGTGGAGGAATGCCGCCGGAGACAAGGGCCCCCGCTGTTGCTGCAGCTGTGTGTGCTGCTGAGCCGGGCGTCCATGTGTGATTGGAGATATCTGTAGTCCGTGCGTGCGCGCGCGCGTGCCTCGTTGTGAGTGCATCCCTTGTGCAATGCCCAAATATCACATCCCTCTTTTCTGTCCACAGGGGCTTTGGAAAGCAGGGATTCCAGTGCCAAGGTAAGGGCAGCGGCTCTCTCACAAATCCCCCTGCTGCATATGGCTGTGTGTGTGTGTGTGTGTGCGCCCGTGGAGGGATGGACTCTGTCTGAAGGAGTGCTGCTGCCTGTTGTGTGTTGTGTGTTGTGTGTGTGTGTTTCACTCAGGGCTGCAGGTCTGCTCTCTGTCAGAGTGACCTGTTGGCTCCTCAGGTGATGGCGTGTTTGTGTTGGCAGGCAGGTGTCAAACTTAAAGCTGGTGCTTGCCAACCAGGATAACTGAGAGAGAGAACACTTCAGAGGCTCCGGCTGAGAGGACGATGTGAGATGTAAGAGTAGAAGAGTCGGCCGAGTGGTGAAAGCTGAGATGTCTGGTGTTGGCCGAGCAGAGATGGGAGGGAGACGTACAAGGAAGTTAGATTCCTCCAGTTGTGTTCTACTCTAATGTGAAGACTGGCGTGTTGATTGGAGCCGTAAAATGGTGGGTTTGTGTGTGGGTGGGTGATGTGTGTCTGTGGGTGGGCAGCCAGTCTTGGTGGTGTCGGTAGTGGGTGGTTGTCTAGACACGGGCCTCTGCACAAAACGGTTTCAAAAAGAACCCCTTGCAAAACATAGTAACAGCCCTTAATCACATGTATGCTAATGTACAGCAAAAAATGTGCTGTTGCCAGTATCACTTCCTCTTTTTGGGCCATCTCAGACACCCAGCTCAACTTATTTGCCCTGGTCATGTGACTGTGTGTGCAAGGTTCAGGAAGAAGACAGTCACAGTTTCCATATTAGCCTTACTGATTGGAAGTTGTGCAACATTGTACATTAGCAGTAAAGCTTGCTGTGAACTGTTCTCCTGGGGGCTGCAGGTTTGTGGAGACCTCTTTTTAGTGATGCAGGAAGTGCATTGAGGGCATAGAAAACTAACACATTATACGTGTGAGTGAGTGTACATAGCCCTCTGGTTTTTAGTGCGTGGTGTGTGGTGAGTTACCCTGAGCTGTAAGCACAATCAGTGTAGAAAGCACAGGGTAGATCTGCAGTCAGATCAGGTTTCCTGGTGAGTTTCCACCACTTCACTGAAATCAGATGAGTCTTAAATATGTAAAAAGTGTCTTACGCAAGAAATTGGGCTAGAGGTTGTTTGCGATATGATGTGGTGACAAAGGATCATGATGAAAATATGTAAATTATTCATGAATCAAGCAATCATACAGCGAGAATCTGACCTGGGCAATGTACAGACTCACCTGTCGCATTACACAGCAGGAAGCTGCCAAAACTTTTGAGAAGAATGCCAACAGGAAGCAGGACTTTAGCCCGCTGATCGTAAAAGGACTATTGACCTGTCTGTAAGGATCACTAATGTTATTCTGATATCTGCTCTGCTCGCATTCAAACATTTTCACTTTATTGACAAATTATAATGACAGGATGTGACCAGGATTATCAGTGTTGTGCTGCGAAATCTCTCAGCCCTTACCTGCTCTATGTACACTCACTACAGGAATGGAATTGGCAAGAAATAAGATGTACAAATGCTGTACAAATTAAGTCGCACCATATGATTTTTTTTTTTTTTTGACCTGCTTAGCCGTATTACTTTTAGTTTTTGAGCATGCCTTAATTTGCGCAAGTTTTGACCGGAGATGGCACGAGATAAAAAAAGTGTAATTTGGAGTAATCTCTTAAATTAGAGACAGAAGCAATAGGTAGTTGTGTCTAAAGATGAGAGGAAATGCTGTTTGTCCACCGTTCAGGGTAAATCTTTATTTCTTTACACTATCCTTTCTTCCACCCTTACTTAATCCAATTCGGAGCCTCTGGGGAACTGCTACCAGTTTTATGCTTGGTTAACTAATATAAATTCTGGAGCAGATTTTTTCCACTGACAGTTTTCCTTTTAATTTGAATAAAAAGAGGTATGTAAGGGTACTCCTCCATGCCTATGGGAGATTTAATGGTTAATTACTCCAGTCTGATTTAATGAATTCCAACTTTGTGACCTTACATGATTCTCCTGTGCTTAAATCTGGACAACATGACTGTGGTAAAAAAAAATTTTTTTAAAAAGCGTTGTCAATATTATCGGGGCTCATATAAGCCTTTTTTTCTCAAATGAGGCAAATTTGAATTACTTAAGTGAATCTTTGCCAGGGATGTTTGTTCAGTTTATGTTAAACTAAATCATTTTTATTCCCACATGTAAAGGAACAAGAAAAAATATAAAAATCAGTTTAAATAACTTAGTCAATTAATCAAACAGTGGATATTGATAGTAAAAATGCAATGTAATCTTAATCTAATTTTGTGTTTTCTGCGTGCAACCAACCAGAGCTGGAAAAATCAGGCAAATGTAGGAGTTCTGAAAACTTCTGTTCCTCGAATGTTCACTTGAGGCTGACTTCAGAGGTGACCCAGTCCCCACTAACCCAAAATCCACTAAAGGTAGCACCAAGATTATCTAACTGAGGGTTTCAGAATTGTGTCCACAAAGGAAACCAGTGATGTCTTTTACTATATCAGAAGTGTGAACCTTTTATTAGTTCATGATTTGATTACTGTCAACGGTGCGTAAAGGTGTTTTGAAGTGGGGTCTTGTGCTGTGTCAGACTGACATTAGAAAACACTTACAGAATGATCAGCTTCAGAAATGGAGAGATCTGAACAGCCGCTCAAAACGGAGCAACTAGAAATACAGCTTTCTTTCCGTCTTCACAAACACCTCAAACCTAGAAATTTTCATCGGCATTACACCGAAGGCTATATTTAGGATTTTTTTTACAGCTTGTTGGATTGGCATTAAAAGGCGACACGTAACACTATGCCAAGTGTCCCATTCTAGATGGATTTGGAGAGTACCTTAAACTGCAATGTCCTGTGAAAGTCTAGCGTCAAAGCTACCGACTGAGAAGAAGCACCGGAGTCAAGAAATTCTACTCCACAAAAAACTTCTAATAGCTTTGGTTGACTCACACAAAGAACCTTATCAGCTTCTGAGTGAGAGATTTTCAAACCAAGGTTGCACAAAACAAAACACCAGTTTTATGTTTATTGCCAAGAACTGGAAATGCTTATTTCTTTTTAGGAGTTTCCGAACATATTGTAGGTTCCACATTCTCAAGAGGCACGAGAAGATATTATTTTCGAGAAATGCAGATTCATTCTGAAATGCTCTAGAGTTCAGTTTAATTTTGCAGCAGCTCAGCAAGATAAACCAGCTGTTACTGAAGGATTGTGCACAATCTCAACCTCTCAGTATTTTTCTGTAATTACATTGATGAAGACCGGTCCCTTTTAAGCCTGTAATGAATCTTAGGATGACTTTCGTGTGGCCTGCATGGAATTTCACTTGCCTGTCTTCTGGCCGTGGCCCTTTATCCTCTCGTCCAGTTTGTTGTAGTTTAGATAACAACGAGGAGCAGCTTTTCAGAAATGTGTGGAACGTGTGTGTGTGTGTTTTCTCTCATGGATGTGTTTTTTTTTTAAAGAATCCAGACTATCTGATCTTTAGCCAATTTCTAGATCACAGTTAAACTAATGATGCCATTGATGCAAACTAAATTGTCTTAAATGTCTCAAAAACATTTTAAACCACAGACATGTTAATAGCCTAAATGTAGTTTGTGAGTGTTACTTAACTTTTTTATTTCACTGGACTTTAAACCCCCCCCCCAAAAGAAAAAAAGTTAGACATGAATAAGAGGATTTATAGGAATTGGGAACTCTCAAGAAGGCATAGAGGATGAAGAAGGGTGTAGATACGTAGACTGACTGGGATACGCACCAACTGTGAAAAATAAAACAACACTGTTCGCTGGAATGTCAGACATCTGGTTTAGACTTGTTCATACGTGTAGGGGCTGGTAGTGTGTACTTTTCAAACACTTTTTGTGTGGCAGCGAAGTTTCCTCTGCTCTCTGGGTGTGTAACTTGTTCAGCAGGTAGTAAAGGTGTTTAGTTTTTTCCATCCTCTTTTCTTGTAACTTTTTTTTCCAGTGTGTGGGTACACACTACCGTACACATGTATACACGTGTCTGCACACCTGAGTGCGTAAGCACAAAAAAAAAAGAGGAAGTGAATTGCTGTTTCCTGCCAAAGAGAGCTGCAGATGTCTGTTCAGAATCTGGACATTTTGCTTTAAATTCATTTTCCTTTTCAGTTATGGGAAATATCATTTTGGAAATAAAATGGAAAGGAATGCCTGGGGACAATAAAACTGCACACGGAGTTGTTGTTTTTTTCGAACTTAACTGCGCTTTTTCTGGCGTTACATATCAAACTTTCTCCTGTGAGGAATGCTTGTGAAGCAAAATATCACGGCCAGACGTCGTAAATCTTTGAAACCTCCTCTGCATTCAAAGCCGTGGCTCAGACAGTATAATAGAATTACTGCTTTATTCTTTTCAGGCTGAATGAGATGGGCCGACTGAATCACCACCTGAGTATTGATCTGTAGAAGGAGTGTTGTGAGCTGTGGACCGTAGAGACAATGCAGTCCTAAAATGCAGTCATTACATGAACTGCACGTGTGTGGGCTTTCTTTAGCTGTTAGTTTCTGCGAGCCTAACTCTCGCTGTGGTAGACGATGGCTTTATACACCCTCAAGGGCTCAAATAGAAAGGCAAACAATAAGGCGTTGCCAGGTCTCTTACAAGCTTCTGCGACTAAACATTTTACCATAGAGAAGAAGGCTGTAAAGGAGTGACGGTCATTTTGGGGGGCGTGGACTCCAGGATGGAACAGCACCGGTGCAAAGTAGTGTCTTACTGTTCCAGTGTGCACCCTCGTCTTGAAGCTAAATGACACCGCTTGTTCTTGTAGTTGAGAGGTGAAAATGGAACAGGTGTCATGGAGAAGGGTGTTCCAGTAGAGGATTGTTCCCTCCTCCTGTTATGAAACCAGACCATGACCTTGAAGAGGTTAACTTGGGGTTAAGTCATTGTCCAGAGTTCCTGTCGTTGACTTAGAATATTGAGAATTTAATCGGTGTTGGAGGAGCCAGATGTCTTTTAATCACTCTAAAACTGTATTTGATTTTTTTCCCCATAGTGTCAACAAGGCTTAGCACTGTTCTTTATAAAAGCTTGGTACTGCATTGGTAACAGTACTCAAATTTACATCATGTGAATCTTCTGGGGTCTTAGGTCATTTGAGCCTTGTTCCAGTCAGTCTCGCTGCCCTCCTCTGATTTGTGTGCTGTGGAATTTCAGAAGGAAAAAAGGTGTTAATGTGCTTGAGTTACAGTAAAGACTGCCGCTGGCTGTCCATAATTCTGATTAGATACGTTAACTGATCTGCCTCTTGGTGCCAGGAACAGAGAATAACAAGGAAGTTTCATGTGTTTTCAGACGGTTCATTAGTTTTCTCACATTCTCTTTGGATGTCTTTCATGCACACAATTCAGAACAAGGTTTCCGTTCTCAAACTGTAGCTTAGCACCCACTGCATGTTCTGCATTTACCAATAAAGGGGAGTCTGATTTCTGACAGGATCAAACTTTCGAAAAATAACAGCCAGTAAACTGGCACATCCAGCCAGTAAACTGGCACTGTTTAATTTCACAAGGTAAAATACATATTTCTTTTTTCCATTTTTTTCAGTTTTTAACCAAACGGCACAGAAAACTAGTCGGGCAGCAACTGTAAGAAACAGAAGTAACAGGTAGTGCTGATTATATGAGGAGACTACCACCCTAACATACAGCGCCTGTTATTTGTAGGTTTTCACATTCACACACCTAAAGAGCAAAGTTAGATTTGCATTGATATAATGATTATATTTGTTAAACATAACTTAATGTGACATTTTCAGCATTTAGACTGCAGCCGATTGTTACTTTCGAGAAGGAAAATGTTAAAAACTGTGTGTTGGAGAAAGGAAGGAGCGTGATGGCCAAAAAATGCTGTAAGCGGCAGGTTTCTTCTGGTAATGGACATCCTCTTTCATCAGATTTGTCCACAATTAAAAATAGTCTCTGAAAAGTTAGCTGATTTTAGATTTCTTTTTATTCTTTGCAGTTCTTTAAAATGAATACAGGAATATACAGAGCAATTTTTCATTGTTGTTTTATATGGTAAAGCTGGATGTAAGTGTGATTTCTCACTCATATCGGCTCTCTTAACTCCACCAAAAAACGACTTGGGCGTAATTCTCTTTTGTCTCTCTGTGATTTTTTTTTATTGGTCTGGCCACTTCACAAACCACTCATCTCTGAACACTTTGGGAACAGTCAGTTTTTACCTGCTTTTCACTCTGTGCAGTTTTTTGGTCAGTGCCTTGTTTTATGCCACTGTATTTTGGAGAGGTGGCCTCCCAGCAATTGACATGAACAGAATGAATCATTTAAGTATATTATAAAGAGCTCGAATGCCTGCGGGTTCAGGCTTACCTTTAGATTGAAGTGGCTTGCTCAGTAGAATAATGATTTCCTGTTTTGTAAGTTATGAATCAGTCAAATAATTGACATCTACAGACCGGATTAATATTGATATATTGATGTTAATAAGTATATTGTTCCTCTGAATTTTGACTTCTCTAAAATGGCTTGTGCAAGATGCTGTACCTTTTAACTCGGGCACTGAATATACATCATTATTACACTTGGCTTCATATTTCCTGCCACCAGCATTTACACCTGTGTATAGTTGTACAGTTGCTTGATACAGAGCAACAACTATTTTAAAGTAGGATTTTAAAAGTAAAATCTTCTGAACATGCAAACTGAAGTAAACTAAAACTTTAATGAAAATGTGAATAAGAAAGCATGGCTCAGTGTTTTTTAGCCACTTCCTGCTTGGCAAGGTTAACCTTCCTTTGTATGTAATGTATCAGTGTTGTTCAGCCACATATAGGAGGCACATTCATATTGGGGAGTGTAAGACCCTGTGCTAAACCTTTAGGTACAGCTGTACAAATAACAACAAAGCACTAAAATAGAAATGTATATATAAGAAACACAACAGGGAGTTTGACAATATTATTGCCTTGTAGTCAGTAGGACCTGTGTACCATATCCACATTACTTTCAGTCATATGTTCATAAACATATATCAGCTCAGTCTCTCTAGAAATTGTAAAAAAGAAACATTTGTCCAATACATTGTAGTTTCATAGTCTGGACTTAATTTAGAATGGTACCATTTGCATAAGCATTTTTTTTTTCTTTTCTGGTGGCCTTCTGCCACATTACAGTCTGTTTTGTGGTCGTGTTGCTACTGAAACATGGTATTTTAGTGGCTCTTAAACGCTCTCACATGGTGTTTGCCTGTTGATTTAAGTCAGCTTGTTCAGAGATTTCTTGCTTATGGGATAAAGCATTGTGGTACACTGTGGGATGTGGCCCCACTCGTTTCCCTTTATTTGCTTCTTTTTTTCTCTTTTTTGTGGTATTTAAAATTGGGGAAAATGTAAAATAAATGTAGTAGTACTGTAAAAATAAAGATTGCATTATCCAAGATCATCTGAATACCAAAACAGGACAACAAAACCGTATTCCACTTAATCCAAGTAATTCTAGTGTCCCACTTTTTTGGTGTCAGTGTTCTGAGAACGAGCAGTTTGAAGGATCTGCTCATATATATTGCTGGAACGTCAAGGATAAAGTGAATTAAAGGAAGCACCTTAAAGGAAGTTAAAGGCTTGCGTATATACTTGCGTCTGTATGACGTAAATTTCAACCTCTTGACTGGTTTGTTTTAGTCCATTAGAGCCTTCTCTCACTGAATGTACGCAGCTCATTACATTATTTGTGACTGCATAGAATACTTTTTCCCTGTGAATATGATTGACCTGAATTAACCATAAGCGAAATGACAAAAGAAGATGAGTCGAACATACACTTGTTTTAGGGAGAGACTTTGACTGTCAAAAATGCTCTTCTGCAGACCAACTCCATGTTCATACATGGAAAGGGACAGTTGTTTTCTACCAATACGGCAAATGCGTGGGTCCCTGTTGGTTTGTGCATGCAAAAACATGCACATAACCTCAGATGGATACAACACTATTGCACCCTCTTGTGCCTCAAACATTTGTTTTAAACTAAAGAGATAGAAATTGGGACAGATATTATGCATCCCTTGGATACCAGAAGATGTAGACATGGATCCAAATGTATTCCTTTGTTTAGGCTGCAACCACCACAACAAAAGCACGCTGATTGAAAGGACACAGTGGGATGATACTAAGCTAGCTTTATTTAGGCTGGCAAAATGAATACAGACCAACCACATGGGCACAACCAAGCTACCTTTTTTGTGATAGTACAGCACAATCTCGGTGTGAATAGAAATGCTGATTTTGAACAATGACAGTTTTTAGAATCACGGACAACTATTTTACTTCTGCACAGCTTGATGAGTGTTCACCTCCAAGGCTATGAAAAGCTCACAAAAATGTACATTTGTCCTTTGTCCTGGAAGAATTGTCAATTTGTCTGATAGGAGTCTGTGGCTATTCCCAGTTGATTTGTAAAGATGGAGTTTTTACTTTTCGATAATTTATGCTGTTTTTACCCCAAAGTTAGCATTTTTTAAAATTGGGCTTTAATGCGGACCACTGTTTCTGAGTGTGTGTTAGGTTAGTTTATTATGGGGCTGCATACATCAGCCTTACACAGTGGGAGTGATGGTGATCTTCCAAACTGCATGTAAACAGGTTACCTCGATCTGTGAACTTTTGCAGCCCTGAAAGCAGCATCCCTATAAAACATTAGCATGTATATCGAAATGTTGTGTTCCCATCAATAACATGCCAAACTACCACTACTCCAGAGTCCTTCAACATTGAACTGAAAGCCAGTTGCACATTTTTTAATTCACTTAAAGTCAGATGCTGGTTGGTAATTTTGACCAGTCTCAAAAGGGTTTTGATAACTAAACAGGCGTTTCAAGAATTGGTTAGAGAGAATATTGGACTGATGTTTGCAAGACTTAATGACACTAAGCTCAAAGGGAATGTTTACCCTCTTTATGTGCAGCTTCCTTAGAACTTGTAGAGCTTGTTTAAAGTTCTACTGAACTGACAGTTTACTGACGACTTGTATTTAATGATGATTTGGCAGCCATTTATCTCACAGTGTTGGCATGTCTTCTTGATAATTTCCAGTTAGCGCTGAAGGTGACGTGAACACTTTAAAAGGCTTGCTTGTAATTACAGTTGCATGACATGACATGAATGTAGCTTTAGTGCACCGTTCAGTAGCCATCGCATCCCTGTTTATGCAAGCATGTTGAAGCCTGAATGTTGAATATCAGTGCCTCCGTCTGTGGTGAGTGGACTGGTAGTCGTCCAAGATGGAGGAGTTTCCCGTTAGTCCTCCTGTCGATGTGAAACCGACGGCCTGCTGTTATCCTGGTGGTTCATGGCAGCAATCTTTTTTTGGATGGGCTCTGATTTGCCGTTCCTGCTGTCAGTCAGATAAAACAAGTGTGTGTGGCCTCGACTGTAGGGCTCAGCCCGGTTGCTAGGCAACACAGCAAAGACCTCCTCACCAGGTCACTGGGCCCGACTCTCAGCGTTGTGTATGTATGTGCATGCACAGATGTATGTGTGCGCCGAGTAAGTGACAGAGCAGATTTATGGGCAAAAGGCTTTAAAGTGCAGCTCCATTTTTTTGGGCTCCGGCTGCTCTATTTTTTTTTGTTTTTTGTGTCTTTCTGACATGCTGCAAACACACAAATGAGTCTCCACCCCCTCATGTTGTCTCAGACCCAGCTGTGCTCCAATCTCCCCTCTCTCTCTCTCTCTCTCTCTCTCTCTCTCTCTCTCTCTCTCTCTC
>CAJRST010013335.1:4266871-4314800 GCA_907169785.1 Menidia menidia | reverse complement strand
TCTCTCTCTCTCTCTCTCTCTCTCTCTCTCTCTCTCTCTCTCTCTCTTTCTCCCTCTCACTCACACACAAACACACACCTGCTTTTCCAGTACTGTCTCTGTCAGGCCCCTTCATTGGAGTAATGTTTTTTTTTTTTAAATCCATCTCAACAAATGTGACCGTCAGAAGTAAAGAAATGACCCATCGCTTATCCTCACCCAGAACTAAACCAGTTTCAAACCAACTATGAAAACTGTTGAGGCTCTGTAAGGACAGAATGTCCTCTCTTTCCTCACCTTCTGAAAATCGCATTGGTCCTCCTAAATTCTGACGTTTATTCAAAGTTCAACCATTCATTAGAGGTAAAAATAACATTCCCTAAGTGCAGCAGACCATAGGGTGGCCATGTTAGCAGGAGCTTGACCTAATGGATGTTACCAGGTAAATTATAGGAATGTTTCACCCTCTCCACTGTCTCAATTATGGCAGGAGCTGTTGAGCAAAGTGTTTGTAGGATGGAAAATCATGATACCAGATTCTCCAGAATTGTCTCAGCAGCTTCGTCACACTCTGTACAGCTGCACAGCACCACATGACAGCCCTGGTCCCCTCAAATACAGAGATTTGTTTTTCCACTGTATAAGTCCCATCCCTCATAGTCAGTCAGCTCATTCCCTTTTGTTCTCTCTCAGTCCAAGTTTCAGCTTTGTCTTCGGTTTCTATTTTGAGTCAAAATGATAACTTTACCGCTAAACTTTTGGACGGTGTCTGCAGCTGCAACGGTGCTTCGTGAAAATTGTGAATCAGGAATGTGGCGAATTTGCGGATTAGGGCAGAGTGATGTGGCGGTCTGTGTGCTTGCCTTCTTTGTTATGCCTGCAGCATGTTTAGATTGTCATGGTGCTTAGAAATGTGAGCCAACGAGGTGTTCACTGTCTTTTTATTTGATGCTGCATTCGTTGTCAAGTTGAAGTGGCTTAAATCACCTCTGATCACTGTCCTTAAGAACAGAGTCCGCCAACAATGTGAAGCGAAAGCGCAGCTGTTGAGACGACAGTCTTTGTCTGGTGTGTCAAATTGATTTTACGTTTCAAAATCGCTCATAGATGTAGTTTATTTGTATTTGAGTGAGACGCACTTGGATGTGTCGCTTTTCTCTTAAAAACTATATTGGCTGGTTGTCTTTTGAAGTACGGTATGACATGTGCTGGTCAAATATGTGGATCATCCAGATATTTGATTATTTTCTTATCGTGTTAATTTTCCAGTTGATTTCCAGCCAACTCTAAAAGACAAACATTTTGGGTTGCACACTTGCTTGTCAAGAGCTACATAGATCAGATAAAGCTGATGTAATCCGTCAGCTGGTGGACGGACCCAACAGCGATATCAGAACAAGGGCTGCATCCATTGCAAACTGCAGGGTACCAAAATGTGAGCTACATTTGGTGATCCTCACTCAGTTAGAGCATATTTAACATGTACAGCATGTGAGCATTAGCTTTTTTATTGAAGTATCACCCCATTTAAAGGCTTGAAATAACTTATATGAACCCTTTTAGTGCTCTACATGATGCAAACACATGGGCGTCCCACCATAACTACATGTTAGAATTAGATTGAAAAAAAAGATAGATTTTGCCCTTGCTCACAGACATTCTATCAGTTTGCCTCACAGGCTTATAAGCTACTTGACATCAGAACCCTCTCGACACCACAGTCTGCTGAGCTGTGATCCATTTCCCCCCTCTATAAAGCTGTTAAAAAGCTTTTATTTCATGACAAAGCTGATGACCTAAATCCAAACTGAGATAGCACAGTACTGGTTGAGAGAGATGCTATTGTGTTTAAAACAAGTTCTATTGATTATCCTTTTATAATGAGCAAAATATTTAAATTAACAATTTTTCCCTCAAGGGTTTGTCTTCAAATCAGTAACCTTTAGAAAAACTTAACCAAACCAGAAAAAACATGAAGTTGCCATCAGATCAAATGAAAGTTAGATTAAAGGTAAAATGTTTATCCAAATTTCCCTGCTTGTCAAACACTATATATAAAAAAATATGACAAAAAGATAATGATGGACACAATAAATAAAAACGTTGTCTTTCTTCAGAATTGAATAAGAATCACCAAATCAAAGACAAGGTGTCTGCCACTCAGTGACATGGTTGTCTTGGTTACGTTGGCTCAGACCTCTCGGCTGCGTCTGAAGAACCTCTCGGATTTATTATCACTCAGTGTTTCTAACCAACATGTGGAAACTCTGCATTACAGGGATATAGTAAAGCGGTCTGTGCAGGCATGTACGGAAAAAACATCACTTCACATTTGGATTCTGTGAGGATGTGGTTATTTCATTTTCCATGATGGTGGATTTAATACAAATTACTGGATTAATACTACAGTCAAAGCAAAACTCTCCAAGACAAACCCCCCCAAAAAGCAAAAGTGGGTTTCCTTTCAGAGGAAAACCCAAGTGCTGCTGGTAAATATTTATGTTGGCAAAGCAATGAATGACTTGTGATTCTTCTATGCCGTTATTCAATCCTGATGTTTTATGAGTTCTCAGAAACGGCTGTCTGCAGTTCTCTGTAATCTTAAATGTAATATCTTTGCTTTTTTAAAGTGTTGCTTGACAAAACAAGACATTAGACTCTCAAGCTTTTTAGTGTGTCATTGTTTGGGGATAGAAATATGTACATTTAAAGCATATTTCTCTATACATGATCCTTTCCATACCAAACAATCCAACTATTTTTCAAGAGAATATGATTTTATATGATCAGTTTCATCACACCTGTTCCGAGACTTTCATCCCTTCTTGTTCCTCTCATTTCCATATAAAAGACTCCTGATATGCCATCGTGTGCTCAATTAGTTTGCGAGTATGTGCAGTGTTTATTTCAGTCCCTCACTTCACTGACTGATGTCCAGCTGTGAGAGCAAACCTGCAGAGAAATCACCAGGCGTAGAGCCTGCTGCCATTTAAAGCTTCCAGTGTGGGAAGTTTCCTGTGGCAACTTTAATATTGATGGGGGGAATTATGAGACGACCCACCGTGGTAATGTTGCCTCTCAAGTCTCTGGTACAAAGGCAAAAAGCAAAAAGGCCCATTAAGAGAACTTCTCAGATAGTTTTCTTGTGATGTGACAAATGCCAAGCAAACTGCTTTTCTTCATGGTTGTGTAGCTATTGGTGTGACCATATTTGGCAGTGCAAGGAAGTCACTAATATTTGCTTGTCTCCTCTCCCTCAGTGTGCTGTTTTGTGGTCCACAAACGCTGTCATGAATTTGTCACTTTTTCCTGCCCGGGGGCCGACAAGGGACCAGCTTCAGATGTAAGTAAAGAAGAAGCCCAAACACACGCAGGCACATGCAAATTGTTTTTATTTAATCTTGTGTTCAAATCGAAGTGATAAGTTGATGAGAGACGGGCTTTTTAAAGGAGTGTGCACTAAAACGGATGACTTCGCCTTTGTTCAGGTTAGGTATTCTGTCATGCGTGTGAGTTTTTCAGGCATTAAATTCTGGTTATTAATAAAATGAGCAATGTCAGCTTTGGCTTTTGATTTGCTTAAAGACGTGACCTTTGTCCATCCCCCTTTCTCGTATGTCATATTGAGACATGTCAGTAAAGGGAAAATGTGCTGCCTGGCTGCCTCAAGTCAATGAGCCAATTTCCCTCACCCCCTCTGTTTTTGAGTCAGCATGCATTTTGAAGATATATGCTGATGTTTATTAATCACTAACTCCCCTTTGTCGTTGTTATATTACCAAGTCTTTTCCATTTCTATTCTGTTTCATTGTTTTATTTCTCTCACTGTTATGAAGTTGGTAATGTTTAAAGATACGTTCACACAAACAAATTAGAACGACTCTTTATTCTCTTTTAACTACATTATACGAACTACCATTATAGTAAAAGGTTGAAAGTTAATGTACTCTGCGGAGAAAGGATGCCATATACAGTATTTTGGAAAAGAGTAGCTTTTGAACAAACCCTTACAGAATGATGAGGCCCTTGTTGGCAAATTCTGGCTTGTAAAATAAGTGGTTATCACAGTTTGCTTTTGAAGTATTTAATCAGCCTGCGGGAGCCTGGGCATCAGCTTTGTCTCTGGGATGAACTACAAGCCAGGCCTCATCTTCCAGCATCAGTGGCTGACCTTATTAATGCACTAGTCTGAAAGAGAGCCAAATGTTGAAGCCAGTTTTTTCTTTTTCTTTTTTTTTTGTTTGAGAAAGCTGCCTCCGAAGGAGGCTAGTGTAGGAATTAAAAAATAATTTATGATTCATGAGAATTTCTTTTAATTTACTCAGTAAAAAAAACAACAACACCTGAACCTACAATTTCAAATGTTTAAAGAGAGTCAACACAGATGCTAAAACAACCTGGTTTACGGCTGAAGTCAGAAGTCTCTTCTCTCTTTCTGCAGGATCCTCGAAGTAAACACAAGTTCAGGGTCCACAGTTACTCCAGTCCCACCTTCTGCGACCATTGTGGCTCCCTCCTCTACGGGCTGATACACCAGGGCATGAAATGCGACCGTATGTACATGAATATATGCACTTTTGTGTGTGTGAGAAGGGTTGAGCTTTGGAGGGGAATCAGAGGGTCTCATTTAGTCTCCTGTCAAACTCGAAGTGCAGCACAAATCACCTTTTTTAAATTGGCAATAATACAAACGCCTCATCATCCGTACAGTTTGTATGCTCAAAAATAAGCTATAGCTGAATATATCCATAGTAATCTATTACAACAGAAATAAATGCCACCTGACTGAGGGATTAGATGTTTTTTTAACTCTTTAAAAAAGGCACAACTCTGAAGGATGAAATCTGACTCCATATGAAGCTGCTGATTCCTAACACTGAGCACACCCTCATTGTTATTGTTACGCTATTGTGTACACAACATTGGAGAAACTTCTCATTATCTTGTGGTGCATTTTAACTTCAGACTGACTTTTGGTCAGGAAGTGCATTACAGCTACACACAAAGAAAAACAGCCAATCCATGATTGTATGCCAATGTGTGAAAGATGAATAGTTGAATAACAAAGACAGTGAAAATCATGGCTCATGAATCCTCAGGTTTTCAAGTTAAAAAAACAGTTGTCAGCTCTTCTATTGGTGTGCAGCAGAGTTGATCTGGCTATTTATATTTTTCTGTTAGTTGCTCAAATTCATGATATTTAAGAGGTACCACCATCATCCTGGTCATTGTATATAATGATAATTTCAAAAAGTTTATTTCATTGTCCATATTTTTCACCTTTTTAATTATTTTAAAAATATTTATCATCCAAACATTTCTCACAATTTGATCTGTAATCCACGTGTCACTGTTAATGTGCCAGTTGTTGTGGTCCAAAACCAGTTCTCTGTTTGAACCCTGATGGTATGCATCATTTACAACGACTGACCAGGTTATTATGTGCCTTTACGTTTCATTAGTTATCACATTTATTGCGCACAGGAAGCCTTTCTGTGCAATGCTGTATTAATCTGTAACAAACTCTATTTTTAGGTAGGCCTTTCCTTCTTGACAGTGGACTTTGGCCTGCCACATAATATTACTCTTTTTAAATACATATTTCAATAAGAAGTTTGCTTGTACAGCAATTCATAAAAACTCCCTACATAAGTGTAGACGAGTGTTTGATTTTCTTTCACTTTTACAGGCTTGTTTCAGCAAATCAAGATGGCTAAAATCCTTTTTTATTCAGAAGTTCAGATTCAAACTTTCCTGTCTTAAAATCCTTTATAATTTGTTACAATCTTAAAGGACACATGCATACATTTATGCAGCATAAGCAGTAGTTGTGTCATTTTCAACATTACTTACCGTGTCACTGCAACATCAATATTTGTGTTCTGTTTCAACTCCCTTTAATATTTGGTGGAAGTCAGTAACAGATATCAAGTTGCATCACTGAGTGATGTATTTGGTTTTCTGCCTTACGGTGATGTAAGATAAAATTCAACAGAAGTACGGACAGCATGAGATTAACATCTCACTCTCCTCCTCTGCAGAGCCTCAACACCACCCACTAAACAGAGCGTAGAGCAAGATGATTGTACATCAGAACCGTCTGCCACCCAGTGGACAGACCAAGTATTGACTTTATGATCTCAAAGACCTATGTTTCTCTTCATTTTTGAAAATTCAGAATTTGTAGATAATTTCAAAATGAATGACAATAGATGAGGGTATATTAAATAAATTCATATTAAATGTGGTTATAGATGCAAATGGCCTTATTTTCACACACACATATATAAATATATATATATATAATTCAAAGTACTGCAGAAAATGTATTAATGGTTCTATTAGGCAGAACAATGTCTATTTTAGTTCAAACATGTGTGCACATTTCCACAAACACAGTCCTTTCTGAACACCACTGATGCTATACCTTAGTTGTGTGTTGGTGCGCACTACAAACTGTAGTTTTGTGCCATTGCTTTCCAGTCTGTTCCCATCACGCTTCACAACCACATTGTGTTTCCTCAAATACTGTTACATTTTTATTTTGGACAAACAAGTGTAACATGTGTTGAGGGAAGTGTGAGGCGGGTGGAGAACAAAATCTGCAATTTTCAGGTGCAAGTTACTGTCCCTGTTTTCAGAAATTGAATGAAGGTACCTCACCCTGGGTGAAAACAATAAATAGGGTTTCAGTGAAAGTGATACAGGAAGTGGTCTTCAGGTTGGGCTTCAACAAGATTTAGAAATCAGAAAATTGCTTCTCTTGCTGTGTAGCAGTCTCTCCTGCGTCTCACGTGTAGTTTTTATTTGGCATATGAAGTCAAACAATGCTGGACTGCACTCCAAAACTGAGGCCACCTGCTCCATGAATTTTTTTTCTCTTGGTGTCCGAAAATCAATACTCGTGCTTCTTGTATAAGGAATAAAAGGAAAAATTACATTAGAATGAAGCAAATCAAATCCAGGCATGATGTTTTGTCTCACTCTCAGCTTTGGTTTCTTTGATGCCATTTGCCAGTTTCAGGATTCATCTTCGACCTGACATTACACACCAGAATTGACTCTGATTTTTTTTTTTTTTTTTTTTGGTTTTTTTTTTTGGGCAGGGGGGCGCCTAAATCTGATCTTTTGTTTCTATGTTTATATATGTTATTTGGAACTTTTATATGGTTGCATATAAATCTGATACATGTTGCATTAACAAGGCTAAAACTGGATTCCATGTGCTTTTTTTGTCTGCGTAAGTACCACAGGCTGAATGTTGCTGCAGCACTGCTACGGATCCCCACACAAACAGTCATTCTCAGTTTCTCCTCGTGTAGAAAGACAAATGTTTGCTGTCCTCTAGTGCCAATCGGACTAACTTCTATTTCTGAAAAGTCCCAATCTGCAAATGAGTTTCTTTTGCTTTTGGTACAAATAGTCAATAAGATACTCTTTTATGCCATTTCAATAGTCAATAATCCTCACATAAAAGTCAGAAACATAGAATTTTAATATTTTTAATTTTTTACTGAATAAGAATTTAACAATGTAAATGGTGAGGAGAACGTTGCCAATCTAATACTAAAACTATGTACAAATCTTAGCATTATTATAAGGAAAACTGGGATCTTTGAGCTTTAATAGATACATATAGATATATATAGATATAGGTGTTACTGCGTAGAAGGTCACTTGTTTGTCACATAGATTTGATACTTTTATGCACATATCATTTATGGACTCTTGAACTTTTGTGTTTTTTCCCCCTTATATGCTCAGATTGTATGATGAACATCCACAAGCGATGTGTTGCCAATGTCCCGAGCCTGTGTGGGACAGATCACACAGAGAGGCGAGGACGCATTCAAATCTCCGCCCAGATTGTTGCGCAAACTCTCACCGTCAGTAGTGAGTACTCTTTGTCCATTACCCTGCTCATTCTCACTTTTTCTCTGACACACATACACAAAGGCACAAATGCACACTCTGCGCAGAGCACTCTATCAGCCTAAAACTAAAACTGGAAAGTCCATTAGTTGTTCAATGATCCAACGATTGACCCACATGTCCACTGGGACATGTGTCCACGTGCAAGCGCTCTCTTCCAGACAGCTGTGAATTGATTATAGAACAGAAACTAAACTGTTGTTAAGTGTTGCCAGATGTATTTAGGGCAGACCAGGGCAACACTCGAAGCTTTGGATGTGGGTGTGTTGCGTTACCATTTTCAGGTTCACCTCTTGCTGTCCTCTAGAAAGGACAGATTCAAACTAAACTAAGTGGTCAAAAAGTGTGTTTTATCATGGGATTTTTCTCTCTTCTGACACTTATTTTTATCCGTGTTTTCAAAATCATTACAGTCAAAGAGGCTAGGAACCTGGTGCCCATGGACCCCAATGGCCTGTCAGACCCTTATGTCAAGCTCAAGCTGATCCCAGATCCCAAGAGTGAGAGCAAGCAGAAGACGAAGACCATTAAATGCTGCCTCAACCCCACCTGGAATGAGACATTCACATTGTGAGGCATCACTCGTTTCGTGCCATATGTTTGAGAGTTTGGGCTCACCATGATTATTTTCTGGGCTTGTTGGGAACTCCTTTTGCTCAGAATGACTCTTTTGGCCTCCTTTTTAGTCACATAAACACAAAGCTCAATGAAGCTCATGCAAGTGCCCCTGTCCTCATTCTTTTCCCTGTTTGTGCTCATTGTTGCTAAAGCTTTTCTGGGTTACTTTGCCTGCTAAGTAAGATGCAGCCATAAATACTTACCCAGATGATTTCAGGTTTAACAAGAGGGTTTCAATGCGGGTTTTTACCTATTTATCTGACCATATCTTCCAGCTGATTGTTCTGCTCTTTGTTTTAATTTCTTAGTAAACTCAAAGACACTGACAAGGACCGTCGTCTGTCTTTGGAGGTGTGGGACTGGGATTTGACCAGCAGGAATGATTTCATGGGATCACTGTCCTTTGGAATATCTGAGCTACAGAAACTTGAGATTGATGGATGGTGAGATGTCCTCATGTGAAGACAAAAAAAGCAAAGGCAGAAGAGAAATGGTTTAAAATTTTCACGGTGTGGTGATAACCTTCAATTTGATCTGTTTTAATGCTGGGCTTCAGGTTTAAGCTGCTTTCCCAAGAGGAAGGGGAGTACTTTAATGTTCCCGTCCAGCCAGATGGCGAAGATGGTAATGAGGAGCTACGACAAAAGTTTGAGGTGAGCTACAGAGGAAGGTGCTGTTGCTTAATTGTTTCTAGCACTTTATCTTACTCTTTCTAAACAATTCCTTCTCCTGCCAGAGGGCAAAAGTGGGTCCAGGGAAGCCCACCGACTCGTCTTCCTCTTCCTCCGTATACAAATATGACAGCAATGGCAATCAGGATCGCGTCAAGCTCTCAGACTTCAACTTCATCATGGTTCTGGGAAAAGGCAGCTTTGGCAAGGTGGGACACGTTGGCACAAAGGTGTGGCTAGAAAACAGAATTACCTTTCACTCTGAGGATGATTTATTTCCTTTGGCGGCCTCCCTTTCAGGTGATGCTGGCTGAGAGGAAAGGCACAGATGAGCTGTACGCCATTAAGATCCTGAAGAAAGACGTGGTGATCCAAGACGATGATGTGGAGTGCACCATGGTGGAGAAGAGAGTCCTCGCTCTGTCTGGAAAACCCCCTTTCCTCACACAGCTGCATTCATGTTTCCAAACCATGGTAATACTCGTGCAGAAATCTTTTACACCTTGCTATTGTTTGCTGGTCAGTCAGCTATGAACTAAACTAACTTGCATAAATAGAGGAAAAACCTGTCTTGATTGGTTCATTCTGGTGTTCAGCCCCCTGTGTCATCATCATCTCTTGTAGGATCGGTTGTATTTTGTCATGGAGTATATAAATGGAGGAGACCTCATGTACCAAATCCAACAGGTTGGCAAGTTCAAGGAGCCTCATGCTGTGTGAGTATTCTAACACCATGTGTATTGTACACATTTAGATGTGTATTCACATTGTCAAATAGGCTAAACTTATGTAACTATATAGATATGATTGCATTTGCTATCTCCATTTGTCTTTTCTTATTTCAAAATCTGCTGCAGAAATTATTTTCGTATTATAGTGACTAAAATACAATGTCTAGGATTATGGATTAAATATATTATTTGAGATGTTTGGATAGCCCCGTGATAACATGTACAAATATGGCTTTTCTATGTTTCAGGTTCTATGCTGCAGAGATTGCCATTGGCCTCTTCTTCCTTCACTCCAAAGGAATCGTGTACCGGTTAGTCTTTTACTGAACCTGCTGCACTTTCTATGGAAAGTTTTTGGTAATTTCAAAACTTATGTATGAATAACATCCTGTTTCATGTGTGTGTTTGCAGAGATCTGAAGCTGGACAATGTGATGCTGGATTCTGAAGGCCACATAAAGATTGCAGACTTTGGCATGTGCAAAGAGAACATGTTTGATGGAATTACCACCAAGACGTTTTGTGGAACACCAGACTACATTGCTCCAGAGGTGGGTTTAGTTGTAGTCCAGGAGCTGTTGGACCGTTAACTGTTAGCTGTTAGTTTTTATTAAAAAAAATTAACAAATAAGTGGCACTGTTCTCTTCCTTGTAGATCATAGCCTATCAGCCTTATGGGAAGTCCGTGGACTGGTGGGCCTTTGGAGTACTGCTTTATGAAATGCTTGCTGGGCAGGTGGGCTTTCATTTATTGCTCACAATTTCAATGTGTAAGCAAGAACTGAAAATATCTAAAAGTGTGTTTCTATGTTCATAGCCACCTTTCGATGGGGAGGATGAAGATGAGCTGTTCCAGTCAATCATGGAGCATCATGTCTCTTATCCTAAATCCATGTCCAAAGAAGCTGTTGCTATCTGCAAGGGGGTGAGAACACACACTTTACTGCCCATACATAGATATACAATCCCAACTGAGCCCTTGAACCATCTGCCCATCTGATGTCATAATGGTGGTGTTGACCATCCAGAATAGTGTTGTTTCAGCTGATAAAATCAGTGTTACTGAATACAGACTGATACTAGTACAATTTTTAAATGACCTTCTATAGTTTTGTTTCTAATTCAGTAGCCAAAAGATAAACCAAACACATAGTGGTGTAAATATTTTAGCAGATGATTCTCCTACAAGCAGAAACACCATTAGATTGCCATGCATCCAGAGGGCAAAACTGCATCCTGGAGCAACTACATTTTGCTCTAAGATGCAAAGAATCCGATTTTACATAAGCCGTGCTATTTTTTCAACGCCTAACCCTATTGAAAGTAGGATGTAATTACTAGTCCACTTTACTTCCTGT
The DNA here is from genome assembly GCA_907169785.1 of Menidia menidia. Taxonomy (NCBI): domain Eukaryota; kingdom Metazoa; phylum Chordata; class Actinopteri; order Atheriniformes; family Atherinopsidae; genus Menidia; species Menidia menidia. Next base: position 4,303,512 of record CAJRST010013335.1, on the reverse strand, counting down.
TTTTCTTACACCTAATTAGTAATTATTTTTCCATTTGCTCACTTATTTATTAATAGGGTCAGGTCACATCGATGAATGTTGCAGATAATCTATTTCAAATGAAAAAAAATTTCGGACGTGAGACGGTCCTGGTTTAAATGTAAACCGATCAAACACTTTGTGTTTGTGCATTGCGCTTTTAGCTGATGACCAAACACCCAGGTAAGCGTCTGGGATGTGGCTCAGAGGGAGAGAGAGACATCAAGGAGCACGCTTTCTTCCGCTACATAGACTGGGAAAAACTGGAGAACAAAGAGGTCCAGCCTCCTTTCAAACCGAAAGCTGTGAGTATATTGTATGCATACATACTCCCATTAGCAGCCTAAAAATACCCAGCCCTCAATGTTAGCCCTAGAAACACTAAGGAAGACAATGGCTTAGTCAAATTGTCAAGGTAAGTTACAAAAACTATTGGATCGCTCATCACCTGAACCCAACCATCACCTGCTATTGGTCACTACTCTGACAAATTTAGACTTGTGAGTGTAGTCACCAATGATGACGCCGAGAAATCACTACTCTCATTTAGACCAATGGAAATCCACAGTTTCGACTGTGAATGATTTTATTGGTTGATATCATGCTTTAGTTTTATTTCTCTTTTTTCTCTTTGTTGTTTGTTGTCCTTTTTTTCATGTCATCCTCCATCAAACTCACTCCGACCCCTCATCTCTCTCCTCTCCACAACAGTGTGGGCGTGACGCGGAGAACTTTGATCGCTTTTTCACACGCAATCCCCCAGAGCTGACTCCCCCTGATCTGGAGCTTATAGGCAACCTGGACCAGGAAGAATTCCAAGGCTTCTCATTTGTTAACCCGGAGTACCCTAACTCAAGTCACTGACCATGCCACATATCCCTGGGCAGCTTTACCAATCATCAACACCTCACTGTCATACTGTACAGGAAAAACAAAGTGGAAAGTATAAAAAAAATACGAAAAAAGATCCTGGCTGTATTGAGCAGAGTGGAATGTTTAAAAAAAAAAGTGGACATATTAGGAAATGTGTTTTTTCCCCCGTTAACTTTCTTTCCAAAAGTGGAACTACAGCTGTAAAATGATTAGGTTAGCTCAGAATAAAGTTCCCCAGATTTAGCTGAGCCAAAAATACAAATGTTGAAATGAACAATATTTACAGCATTAATTCTGGTTAAATCAAATTCTAGGATGATTTTTTAAGCTGCAGTGGATGCTAGTCAGCTAGTATTAGTATCAGCATGTGCACCAATTACATCCTCCTCCTATTGGCTGCTGAGTAGTTGATGGTGCCCCCACTGTAGTTGCAGCCCTCACTGAGGCTGAGGAATCTGAAGCATTTCTAAACAATTACTTCAGTTTCTGTACTTAAAAACAATGCTGTGTCGACTCGACTTCTATTTTTAATAGAAAAGTGCATTCACACTGTAAAGTGTATCTTCATTCAGTTGTGGATCGGTCACAAACTTTGTTTTGAAAAGCCATACTCTTCTCATTCTTCGTGGTCGTACCATTTGAGGCAAATGGTGGACCACAAAAATAGCTGTGTCTGTTGAATTTAAAACACCACCACACATCACTGTCAGAATTTACACACTGTGCAAGTAAGTACATGTGTACACAGTGTACTACGCTGACATTTACCAATGGAAGTATTGAAGATTCAATGCAAATAAATGTCGTGACTCAGCTAGTGAAAAAGAACATCGACACATACATGTTACATCATGCTACAAGTTACACTCTAAAATCAGCATGTTGGCACTTGCGATCCGTGGCTTAATTTGCCGCATTTGGGTGCCAAATTGCAGCCTAATTTGACTGGCATTCCCCTAATTTCCAAAAAAAAACAAAAAACGGTGGGCTCCAAATTATATAAAAGGATAAACAATTTATAACAGGAATTTTTTCATGACTGGTAATGCTTTGGTGCTCTTATCAGTTACATTTCAGACCACGATCTCAACATTTATCCATCTCTTCTTTGGTCTGATAGATCCAGAGAACTCCTATTCCTGTGAACATTTGCAATATGTTGTTTTAGCTGGAAATTCTTCCTGTTAAACTGCTCCGTTTGCTACTTCTTTTAATTAACGGACTCCCTTTTGGTGTTGTAGAGTCTCAGAAGCACAGTTTAGTGTCGTTAGTTTCCGCAGTCTTGTTGTTGGGTTTCATGCTAAGAAAAGATAATAATTTACAGGTCCCAACACCATAGGAAACCGACTAGTTGACTCTTGGAAATAAAACAACTAAATGAATTCCCTCTAAATGACACATTATTAAAATAATGTTCACTTGTGATAGCAGACGTGCACAAATGCACAACTAAAAATGATCAGATACTCATGTGTCAACATCCCAGTGATTACACTGTCCTGCTTATAATGTAGTTTAGCCCATGATTACTGCTCTTGAAGCAGCTCCACTGGCTGTTTTTCTACCTTTAGTAAAGAATTGTTGTTAGCATCTGGGTGGTGCCCAGCTGCTCACATCAGCAAGCTCAGTTTTTAGACTCTGACTTGAGCCTGCTCTGCCTCTCCCTCCCTCCCTGATGACTCCATATTGATTAGGATGGCCCGTAAGTGATGTTGATGAATATACTATGATCACATGTTGGTAATTCATACAGTGAAAGTGAAAACTGATAAGTTGCTTTTCTATAATTGTTTTAATACTAATCATTTTCCCAATGTTTACTTTTCTCTGTTGGATCAAATAGTGATACACTTTCTGTTCAGCGTTGTGATGAGCTTATCTGCATTTTTTTTGCTGATTTAACACATACTGTCCACAAGAGTTAAAGGGTGCATTAAGCTTTTTTTCTATTGTTTGTTTTACTGAAGGCTCATTCCCTTTCTCTGAATCCATATCTGAACACATCCTCCACATTACACTGTGCCTCCATTGACAGAGGGCATATTTATTGGCTTGAAAACAACCGTTTTACAGAGGTTCAAATACAAATAAGCCGTTTGAAGTCTTGTGTAGCTGGTAGTTTGTTCACTAACAGAAATAGGATTTCTAAAAGTGCCAAAATATAGTTCAGAATCGTGAGGGTGTAGAAAAAATATACCTCTCAACAACTGTGATGAAGGGCAGCCATTTTGTGCCATTTTGTAGTATATGTATGATCATCGTAATATCCATTAGACTGTATTCAGCAGCAAAACAATGCCCTTAGAAAGTCATTTTCGAGTATAAGATGAATTTGTTGTATTATACTTTTGTAATTGTGTAATGATGCAAGGTAGTAACAGTGTGTCAAATCTTGTTCTTAGAGCTTGTATCACAAATTGAGTAGTACGGTGACGTTAGGATACCTGCTTAAAAACTACGATTCTACCTGGTGAAAAAACATTGAGCACCTTTTGTGATTACGTTAATAGTGACAAATCAATGTTGAGATACAGCAGAATAATACAATATATGCACATATATGATGAGTTCTATATCAGAAAGATATTTGGATATTTCTTTTTCTGGATGGGAGAGATGCTTCTGTGGATTGTGTAATTGTCTTGTACGACTGGAAACTGATAATATACTCACTGGTGCTGGCCAGAATACTTCTGCTGTGTCTGCCTTGTTACTGATGCCACAACATTTCGGTCAATTCAGCATATCTGCATAAATGTTTATTTGTTGCTTGGCCTGATGAAGGGATCAATTCCACTGTTATGTTTCCATTGAACTTTGGGTGTTACTTATTTAAAAAAAAAACCTTTGACGTGTTTGATGTGCTTTTAATTTAGATGAGAGGAGATGATGAGGAGGATTCTGACAGTTTTTAATGAATGTTTTAAGGAAACAATATGAGGGTTGTGTGATTTTTGTCATTACGGGAAAACTTTAAATGCTGATTCCTTTTCTAAGTAGATGGAATATTAATTCATTTTATTTCCTTGTGAATGCCCTGTAACTTAATGCAAAACAGGAAAGAGCTGTTCCTTTGAAACATTAATAGGAATGCCAATCTGCTGAATGAATCCACCAGAGGACAAGGAAGCTGATAGATTAGCCGAAAAGAGCTCAAAGCTAGTAGAAAGAACAAAAGAACTTATATTTTTACTGAGTCATTCGAAAAGGCTGACATGTGATGCATGTGCCAACTGAACAGGAATGCTGTATTGCAACAGAGCACAAGTAACAGCTGAAGACCATTTTTACACAGAGATGTAGAGCAGAATATATTCACGCGACCTATACACGTGGCTGAAAAGGGTTTATTTGAGAGGGGGGCTGGGCTCAGTGTTGGAGATGAGGTGAGGCGCTCGGCCATCTAGAGTGATCTCAGAATAGAGCCACTCAGGAGTTCATGCATGTAGTAAGGATGACTCCTGGCCCTCTCCCTACGGGGATTTTCCAGGTACATCCTACTAGGAGAAGACTGGAGTAGACACAGGCCTAAATAGAGGGAATATCTATCCCATCTGGCCTGGGAATGCCTTGGGAACCTCCAGGTGAATTAGGGAGCGGTGCTGGGGAGAAGGATGTCTGACTTTCCCTCCTGTTGCCTCTGACCCGAACTCAGCCACGAAAATGGATGGATAGCCCGAAATGTATTGATTTATTAGCGTTACAAAAATATACTTTTAAAGGATATACTATCCTTTAGTGTAGAATTGATTGAAAATAACTTTTTTTAAGAAAGGAAAGTGGTGGCTGCTTCACAGGATAGTTTGTTGTCACATCAAATAGATGTGAAAGTCCCACCATTATTGTCACAAGTTATAGTTGCTATCATTTCTGCATATAAGTTGTAAACTTGTCATAACTGCTTCATATAGAGTTACCGTTTATTTCAGCATTAAACAAGCATATATGTTATAGACAAAATGTACTAAAACCTTAGGAACAACAAGAAGTAGAATTAGTGGTAAAAATGTTTCTAGCCCCTCCTCGTTTCAGCTGGAAGCCCTGTGATGTGACAAATGGAGGAGGTAGGAAACTGAACACTTTATGTGTGTGATACATGTGTCTTGCCAAGGGCTCACTGCTTCACTTCCTTGTGTGAAACCCTTTCTGGTTGTGCTTTGGTTTCTTATTGATTCTCGTCTTCCCTGTACTGAAACATTTCCTTTCTCTGGCTTTGGAAGTTTGTCTTGGATTGCATCTGTGCTGTTGACATAGTTTGGGTGGATCTTTTCCATGTTCTGAATGTTTTTCTGGGTCTGTCGGCAGCTTGTGTTTGTTTTTCTTAACAATTCACTCCGTTAAATCCTGTTTTCATTCCGCAGTGTGTTTTGCACAGTCCTGATAATGCCACCATGTGTAAATGTATGGACAATAAGTGACATTAACAGAATAAATTTGAAACGTAATTCAAATTTGATACCAAAGAAATACTTTTCATACTGTCAAATTGGTAAAAACATGCCAGGATCAAATGTTAAACTAAGCTTCCCACAAAAGTGTGAATTTGATAATTAAAATGATTTTAAGTGTAATCATTGTAACAATCTTTTTTTCTATCTTTTTGCTCTTCTTTGATAGAGACATGGGAATTTAAACTACTTAAAATTTACAATAGAAGGGTTAGAAAGGCAAAATGTGCACACATACCATCAGATTTCTGAAACTGAAGCTGTGATAAAAAAGTAAGCCAAATTTATTATTGTGATTGATAGAAAAGGTTATACTTTTACTTCAAGGTGGATGCACAAGCTTATGAAGCACAACATAATATCTGAATCACTAAAAATCAATATCCACTCAAAACAATGCTTTCAGTTCATAGGCTACTTATTCAGTATTTGTGCATTTAAAGTATATCCCCTTTTTACAAAGGAGATCTGACACTTTTGACCCTATAAATCTGAATAATACTGTTTTGAGTCATTGAGAAAAGACACTTACCATACTGACACAGCAGGTCTTATTTAGCAGACTGGGGAAAGACTTGTTGGGCTTTCATTAAACACTAAAAGATGTTAGAATTTAGGACTTGACGAAGCTTCAAAAGACTTTGGACTGCGTATTGTTTTCTAAAACAATTTCTGTCTCAGCTCTACAGGTTAGTGCTTAACTGTGTCTTTAACTATGCTGCAAATACTGCCGTCCTTCTGTCGGTGTTTATCTGTGTGCTCTTATAAAATCTCGTATCTTAATGTTTGTCACCAACACTTTCTTCACTGTGTCTGAACAGCCTTTTTTATCGCTGTATACCCTCCTTCTAAATTTGTGTTTTTCTAACTCTTTCTCCCTTCATCTTCTTCTGGCAGAAATCGCGCCAAGATGTTGGCAACTTTGACAAAGAGTTTACAAAGATGCCAGTGGAGCTGACACCAACAGACAAACTCTTCATCATGAACCTGGACCAGAATGAGTTCCAAGGCTTCTCGTACACCAACCCGGAGTTTGTCATACAGGTCTGAGGAGTTTGTGTCGGTAGGATGCAGCCTGGAAAAGACTGCACTCCAACCAATGCAGCCCAACTGCTTTTAATCGGACTGATCCAGCAACTAATTGCATGATTGGAAGTCAAAGCAACAACAATTTGTTTTCACTCATACAAGTCTTCATATCATCCCTCAAACATTCTAAGAGAACAGTAAATCTAAGCCACCTCATTTACAAAGAAAGATAAAAGTAAAAGCTACAGGTGGTTGGGATTTCACATGGAGTCCAGTTCAGCCCCACACGGCAGCAGGCTGGTTTCCAGGAAACAGGGATGCATAGCCTTCACTGGGCCTCACAATGAGCAGGCGAGGAGTCGCAGGTGTGATTTCCTACTCTACTGATCATGAAGAGTGGGTTTGTTTACTAGATGTCCTTCTCTTCAGCCTGTAAGAGATGTATTGTGAACTTTCCGGGATCGGTATACCGTATATGTGCTCACGCATAGACTGACGCATACACACGTGTGCAGTCTGCACAGACTGCCGTTTAGAGACAAGTTAAACCTTCAGCCATCACAGTCCTGATTTAAAACCTCGTGTCAAAGTATGTCCTGAACTTCCTCTCAAGCACGTCTCGTCTTCCAAACCGATGCAAAAAAGAAAAAAAACGGGAGGAATGCCTGTTTGGCAGTGGTGTGTAGAAATGGTTTACTCTTTTCTCCCTCCTTGGCTCTGAGTATGCAGTGGGTTAGTGCTGTGTAGGCCTATACAGTCTTTGTGGTGGAGCTCCTCTATGCATGCCATGTTTGTTGGTAACGTAGTTTAAGATTTGCCTTTGACATCACTGAGGAGAACAAACCTTGGGAGGTGTCTTGAATGTTTTTATCCAAGTCATATCTGAGAACTCCTCACTCTATTCCAGCTTTAGTTTCCACTTTGACGGCAGTGTTTACTATCTCAAAGTGTTGGGACACGCACAGCTGAGATGTTTTCTTTACAAGGCCCAGAGCAAAGACTGTATGGCTACCCATGACAAGAAAAAACATGTAACTTTGTTAATGAACATATAGAGTTGATGTAAACTTCTGTATGACTTGTGTTTGACATGTGTGTGTGTAAATAGAAATTGGGGTTTAGTGCTAGAAGAGTTTTTCGTGTCACTGTAAATTCCGATATTCCTCACAGCCTTATTTCTGTTTGAGGCTTGTTTGTTGTCTTTTTTTAAACTTTGTTTATCTTTTTTATCCTTATTTATCCTAATCATCATGTCTTTTTGTCTACCTATAAGTTATCTGTTCTTTCTTTTTCCGCTTCCCCCTTCGCTTGTTCCTGGCTAACTTTCAGATCTCTTCATTTTAAGGTAATAAGTGGGGGTGGGGGGATGGATATATATACTATGCAACAGGAAAGAGGTTAAGAGGACAACCTCAATAAATAAGATTTAAAGTACAGTCTACATGTGATGCATGCACCATCTTTACCTAAGTGTGAGAGGTACATACAGAATGGATATTAAAACAAATCATGAAACCAATTCACTCTCCCCAGTTTTCTGCTTTCTTTCTTTATTTTCATTTGGAAACACAGTGGCAAAAATATGAACCCCTAAAACAAAAGGTTAGGTATTTGAGGACCTGAGGTCTGATGATAACATTTGACTTATTTTGGTCAAAGTGACGTTGAGAGGCAGGAAAACATTTTCCACCATGACTTTGCACCTCTTATCAAACTGACCTGGTGGACTTACATGAAGTTCAAAATTTTCACTGTAGATGATCAGTACTTCACACCAGTCAGAGGACTGGTTTCTGAAGAGAAGTTGCTGTTAATTACAAGCAGTCAAACCAAAGGAGTTTTGACCTTCCCACTTTTGACATAAAGCAAAGAAAGGAGCTAAACCAGACCCCAAAATATTTTGTTCTAATGCACAGAAAAAGTATTTCATATGTGGCCTATACAGCTTCATAATTTATTTCAGCATTGATTCTGACTCTCATTTGCTCTGTTACTCATCAAAATTATGGAAATTTCCCTTGAAGGTTAATTTTTCATTACTTGTCTAACTCATTCAGATTGCTGTAAGACTAAACTCTAAAGATGAAAATGCAAATGTGTCTTTGAAAATGAAGAGCATGCCCTGAGGAAATATTTGCCAGAGGAACTGCTCATGATTGCATTTTCAGTCAAAACCAGAGTATGGTTAATTCCTACAATGACATAATCAGAACTCAACAGCATAGAGGTGTCTCCATGTTGCCCATTTGGATTTGATCAACCTACAACACAATCAAAAGCCTGTGACTCTGAAATAAAAGCAAAATATCTAACCATACACAAAATTGAATTCCCTCTTTGTGTCTCCCTCTGGTGTATATTCTTACCAGCTTAGTGTAAAAAATGTAGGCCCTACTCTCAACCCTTTCAAAGAGTTCACTTTGCAGAATACACATCTGATTACATTGAAGGACTGGTAAGTTTCTAGCTTTAGGAAAATACCCTCCTGATCCTTAATATCCCCAAACACTACTGAGCAGCTTTCCGGTGTTCTGAGCTGGCAGGCAGTGCTTGTTCTGCTGGTCCAGGACCCCGGGGCCCACTGTGAGACACAGAAACAAACACACGCTCTCTGGCAGGCGGAGTCACCCTGCAGACTTCAGCCTCACAGAGCTGAGCCACAACTAACGAGAACGTGTCCTGTGCGCCGCATCCGATGGTGTTAACCCCAACTACTTCATTCAGGCTCTCCTCTGACTTCCCATCCTTTTTTTCTATTCTGACGGAATGGCGAAATCCCGTGATCCTCCTCTTTGGGTTTTACCTGGAATCATCTGTATGCTTTGAACCGAGTTCAATCTCCCCTAATGAGCGTTTAACACGGGATGGACAGGATCATGCGCTCCAGATCTGCGCGTTCTTCAGCCGACTGGAACCACGCAAAGTTAAGAGATCACAAGTTTGTGCTCAACAACACCCTCTGAACCCAGTGCGAGTCGGCGGTCTGGTGGGCTCCCCGGTGCGCAGGAGGCCGAAATGAGGGTGTGTAACCGCGGGGTGATGATGCTTCTGACCACGGCGGGGGCTTTTTGCGCCTTCAGCCTCATGACCATCGCCGTGGGCACGGACTACTGGCTGTACTCCCGCGGGGTGTGTCGTTCCAAAAACCAGAACGACAACGATACCGTTCACAAGAACGAAGAGGTTCTGACCCACTCGGGTCTGTGGAGGACCTGCTGCACCGAAGGTAGGACGCACGGCGCCTCCGGATGCTGTGCACCGTGTGTGTGTGTGTTGGGAGTTCTTCGTGGTGTTTTTCTGTTCTTTTTTTTATTTGCAACTGTGTTCAGAAGTTTCCTTGTCATGCTAGTTTATGATGACGGCGAAACAGCGCTGGTGTAAAATAAAACAAACATTGAAAATATGTGGCTACTCGACACAAAATGTTGTACATGTAATAAGAACATTCAAACATATTTTTTACAAAAATTACCTTAACATTAATCATGGTCCAAAGAAATCTGACAGGGTTAAATGTAAATATAAGATAAAGGAAAGTAAGTGATCCAAAAAAGCTTTGATAAATGTAAACAAGGATTATTCTCCAGAACCCATCACGTTTTGATCCAAAATTATATTTTTAAAAGTGAAAAAAAAAAGAACCAAGCATTCTAAATAAAAGTTCTGCTATCCATCAAAGTTGCTTCATAAGAAACTTTTCGTTTTTCTGTTCCCTGTGTCTAGAAGGAAAGTTGTTGAGAATGGGGACCATTTTTAATGTGACACATCCCACGCCCCTTTTTGTCATAAATGCATTTACTTTTGCAAATCGGAGCTGGGAGTTTGTTCTGGGTCAGGGGTGGGTGGATATGACATTTTATTGCTTTTTAATTGCACCATTTGTGCCTCTACTCTATGTCCCATTTTCTGAATGAGTAGAAAATGTGGCACTGTTTTTCTCTCCCCACCTTAAATTACTATGCCTCTCCTCCTGCTATGTCCTCAGTCTGATTTTAAATGGTTTAATGGGAAAGCAACAAAGTATGCAGAGTACATTAATGCTTCCTCTGCATGCTCTGTGTCATTAAAAGCCACAAAGGGCAGAGAGATCTATAAGTTTCCAGGGCAACGTATACAATGTAAAACTGTAGTAGCAAGCCAGAAGCCTTTGACTGTGTGGTTGTTAAACACTGGTTCGACATACAGGTTTGACACACTGATATGAAATGATTTAAACAAAATAAATAAAAATTTCTCATGAAAACAACCTATTTTTTTCCACTGAACAAGGCAGATTTGTAGCAGCCCAGTGAGTTTTGCTTTGGTAACCATGACGATCAACCCATACAGTCAATACTGGTCAAATCAGTGGGACTCACAGGAACAAACTCATCAATATATTCTTTTGTGTAAATATTAAAAGGCAGGGGGTAATGATGGCAGCAGGCATGAAACAATGAATGATTCTTTGTAGATCTCTCTTAAAGTGTGTCGGTGTGTAGGAGGGTAGTGTGTACTCGTACGTGACCCCACATCTCCCTTTAATGAGGGCCAGAGAATGACCTCGAAGTGGTACTATGTAAAGAGTCTGTGGGCTTTAGTGTCATTCACCAAATATCCCGGTCTTGTGCCTTACTGCAGTTTTGTGCTTTAAGAGTTTTTTTTATTTCATATACATATGTAAATTATATTTATCGTTGAATGTGAATACTCATAGTCAATTTATAAAGCTAAAAAATCATACTGTTTTTCTCTGATGGATAATTCTTTCTCATGCTCTACCATAATCACTAAAAATACCACCTCCTTACTGAAGTTGTTTTTTGGGCATTAAATAGCTTCCTGCTGTTTTGTTTAACTCTTGGTTCCAGTAGGTCCCAGAGAGGCTTTTGCAGTCACAACACTATGCTGCGCTTCTAAAAAATGACCTTAAAATTGATAGCGTGTGATTTTAGTAAAATCCTAAATTTGAAAGTGCAAACGTTTTCAATCTGGCTAAAACTCTGGGAACCAACTTGAAAAATACTGCTTACCTGTAAAGCTCTGTGACACGGACAGTATTGACCGGGTGCCTTAAATACCATCGTTGTGGTCTTTACATTGAACAAGAACAAACTCAGGTACCATCACCTGTTTATTGTTTACATTTTCCTGCTGTGCCTCCTAGTGGTACCTTCCAATAACAGGCTTTTGCACATGTAGGGAAATAGTTCTAAAACAAGGTTATATTTCTGGCTACAAGTGTGCAAAATGTTCAGTTTGGGTTAACTCTGTGTTTCACATTCGGTACTCAGGCAGAAATCCATACACTGACAAAAGCCAATGAAGCTTGTAATTGTTTATAATGAGTATGCAAATATAGTCTGTTGGAGTTACAGCCTTTTATGTGTTTTTTCTTCAGGGATTTTCCAAGGCGTTTGCAAAGACATTGATCACTTTCCCGATGATGCAGACTACGAGCAAGATGCTGCAGAGTACTTACTAAGTGGGTAACAATGTAGCATTGCATTGACAATATAGCATCCATTATGTAGTATATTCAACAAGGCGACACCTGCGCCATAGAATTCATCAATTTATTGTCCCACCTCTTTCCGCAGGGGCAGTACGAGCCTCCAGCCTCTTCCCCATCCTCAGTGTGGGATTACTTTTTCTTGGGGGTGTTTGTGTAGCTGCAAGTGAATTCTACAAGTCACGCTACAATGTCATTCTCTGCGCTGGCATTCTCTTTGTCTCTGCAGGTCAGACACAAGCACTGATGTCAATCTCTTAGAATTTTCCCTGCATGCTAAACGAAACGTTCCGTTTTCCAAAGTGGAAGGTGGTTGTATAGTCTCGCAGAGGTCCTGAACATGACCTTTAAGATCATTCTGAAAGGTTGTTGCTCAGAGGGAAGATTTGCCTACTGACACTAAGTGTGTACAGGAGTCTGCAGGTGTTTTACTGTTTGTTTTTTCTGTCAAACTGGCACACAATGACTTTCGATATTCCTCTGAATTCCTCTTCAGGCCTTAGTAACATCATCGGCATCATTGTGTACATATCAGCCAACTCAGGTGACCCCAGCCAAAGTGACCACAAGAAGAGCTATTCCTACGGCTGGTCCTTTTACTTTGGAGCTCTGTCCTTTGTCCTGGCTGAGATGGTGGGCGTCCTGGCCGTGCACGTGTTCATTGAAAAGCACAGACAGCTGCGCACTAAAGGCCGACCGTCTCTCTTAAGACCCCCGATCTCCCGCAACTCATCTTACTACCGCAACCGTTACTACCAGAACCGCAGCCGCCGCTACAGTTACAAGAGTAACCACAGCACGGGGGACTCACACACTTATCAAACACCCCTGATGCGCAGCCGAGAGCCACACATCCCAGCTGAATCCAAAATCACTACCATGGCAGGTCTGCCTTCGCCGATGGACTTGGACTCAGAGTTCATGCTGTACACCTTAACCTCGCCTCTCAAAGACGGGAAGATTAACATGGGTATGGATGATTTAACATCAGCAGCCACACACAACAACACAGAAGTGTTGCCAGGAAACTGTGCGTCCAGTCGAAGGACGACGCCTGTTTGAGATGAGAGAGACTGGAAAAAGAGAGACGAAACACAATGTATTGAACACTGACAGAACTTTAGCAGAGAGGACGCGTTCTCATTGTGATGGTTTAGAGAGTTTCTGATATTTTTTCTGTCAATCTGTAAATCATTTAGGTCGAGACAAAAAAACAGTCCGATTAAATGTCGTCACACTCAGAGAAAAATAGAAGACATGAACAAGAAATCAATTTGAAATCCAATATTTTTTTTTGTATCTGTAATGCTATACTAGATATGTCTGAGAGTCTGTGTTTCCAATCGTGTTTCAGTCATTCAATAAGAGAGAATGGAGAAGCTGTCCATGAAAATAAGAAGCAGACATGGAAATAAAACACAACAAATGCACACCTGACTGTGACGTAACTGTGTGCTGCCCCTGTCCTCATTTTGGTGTCCCAAATGCTCAAAATCGAAACCCCATTAAATGCTTTAGCTCACTGTATCAATGTCTCACTGTGTCTTAACTGTGTGTCTGGGTGTGAAATCCAATTGTGAGCGTGCACAGTAAGAAACCTTCCTAATGTTACATTTGGGCTCATAAATAAAGACCTTCTTTAGAAAACAGAGGGATTCAGAAGAGTACTGGTGTGGCTTTTGCGCTGAACGAGCACAAGTTTGTTTGTGAGAGCGGATATTCAAACGCGTGTCCCTACGTAAGATGTCCAAGCTGAGTAAAAATATATGAACAAAGGCACAGACAAATTATGACCCCCTGTGCTTACACAATATCAAGGCCTTCCTGTGTATGAACATGCATGAATGAGCTGTGTTATTGATGATGACAGTGTAGGAAAAACAGCTTCAAAAGATACACTGTACATCAGCACAACAGCACAGAGACTAAGAAACCTGGAGTGTTACCATGGCAGCAGCATCATCCAGGCAAACATTTAAGGCAGATGTGATGAATTCGATATCACAAATTACCTCACAGTGCCCCATGCATGCTGTAATAACCCTCCTAGCCCTAAAGATGTACATAAATCATTTCATTTCTCACTGTGTCAAATGATCACAGGAAGAAGTCATTTATGTTTATTTCTTTAAATAAAGGGGGAAAAAATAAAGTCTCTCTTTCTAAGAGACTATCTTGAGGACAAAATCCCTGTGTGTCATAAATGTTAGGCAAATAGCAATCATCTCCAATTGTCATAAAGGCCAGTTTCTGAAAATTGAATAAAAACTAAAATACAAAATACAGTGAACATCAAATGTAACTTATTTTCCTTTGATTACAAATTATATGAAGTAATCTATTAGCTTTGTTTTAGACTCTCCTACCTTTCACACTAAGATTATTTAGTACCTTATTATAGCACTTTTTTTTTTTCATCAAGGAGGTCTTTCAGTATACAGCTATCACTTACCTCAAAATCAACATTTGCTAATGACAGATGTAGGTAGGCTATGAATATAAAAAACATTGTTTTTTTGGAGAGAAAAACTTTATTAGCAGCATCTAAACATAAAGGTCCGGCATTCAGCAACATATCTTTAATGGTCATAACTGAAGCTATTAAAAGAATATAGGGTAGGAAGTCATAGATGTCCACTTATTGTGAATCCGAAATAATTATTCCTCTTAGGTAGTGTCCCACTGTTTCAATAAAAACAACACATATACCCATACGGAGTTCTAAGCCAGTGTCTCTCTTTAAATATCACCCTTGTGACAGTTTAGCAGCCTAACGACAAAGCTTCAGAATCGCCCTTGGAGACGTTTTTGAAACTGTTCAAACTCAGTGTTCAAACACTGTGAAAGTATCCTGTCTTATACTGTACTCTTCGCTAAACTCCTGTTACATCCGGTTCCGTCCAGCGCCATTTTGATGAAACAGCGAGGAGAGGAGCAACTCGGACAACCGAAACGGATTTTAAGGATTTTACACGGATAGCTTTCGTTTTTTCGAGGTGGTAAAATCATCGTGGATTGAAGAGGAATCTTTGCTCTCTTATTGCCAAACTATTGAATTTTGTAAGATTATTTGCAGCTAACATGATCAACAACATTAGCATTGCCCCGTTAACTACTAGCTGTTAGCCTTTGTTAGGCCAATGGTGTTTCATGTGTTCAACGGCGAGGCAGATTAGCTAATCTCCATGTATTGCATGCTAGCGGTAGCTATCAAAACATTTACACGGAACTGGACGATTTCTGAATACCATTTTTGAAGTCGTTACTGAAGTAACGTAGCCACTGTCAACTCTTTTTGGAAGTTTTTGGGACTTTTTCGAGGATATCGGTAGTGTTTCCTCCATATTTGTTGAGTAAGGACTGTTCCGGAAAAAGTAAAACATTGCCACAAGGACTGCTGCTGTGGAAAGCCTAGGCCCGCTGCTAGCTACACAACCGGCTCGCAGCGCGGTGGTCTGGGCTTTCCATCCAAGGACAATACACCACGGACTTGGTCTAGTTTTACGTCCTTGACGTAGAAATATATTGTACCGATTGGACTCTTTTGGATTTGGTCCCCCTCGAGTGTGTTTATTGGACTTTAAAGGACTGGCGAGGCTCACAGTGCCTTTCAATGGCGCTCTGGCCTCAAAGCTTATTTTTTCTTTGGCATTAACAAGGACTCCGTCGTCATCTGCGAGCTGAACCGTTTCCCATATTATTTCTTGCTTTGTCCAGTGTTTCAGCGCATATATAGAAGGTTTTTCTAATTAAAGTACCCACATTTAGCCTCCTGTGTTCCGTGTTGACGCTGTTTATTTTTCTTATGACAGGCCTGTGTTTTTTTTCTTCCCCACTTGTACATGATTGACCTTTATAAGTGCTTAGGCTTGTAAAAATGTCGTCTGTTCACTATAAGTTTTCCTCCAAACTGGACTACAACACGGTCACTTTCGATGGGCTACATATCACCCTCAACGAGCTTAAACGGCAGATTATGGCCCGGGAGCGTCTCAAGGCCACAGACTGCGACCTGCAGATCACCAACGCGCAGACGCGAGAAGGTATTTTAATCACTGACACCACGTGGTGGCAGACAAAATACTTATCCAAATTAAAGGGATGGGGGGGGCATTTTCATGCTAACATGACTTTTAAAAAGGCGTGTAATTATATATTCATTAATCAGGTAAGAGATTTATATTTTGGCAGATAGCATTTTTTATTTGCACTATACAATTGCTTATGTGTGTTCATATGTTGCTGTTGTTTTTTTGTCGTCTAATGATTGAAAAAATCCTTTTTAGAGTACACAGATGATGAAGCCCACATCCCAAAACACTCATCAGTGATCGTCCGCCGCACTCCCATTGGTGGAGTGAAACCGTCTGGCAGGACGTTCATTGTGTGCGTATAGTGAATACAACGTAAAACTCTTAAAGGAGCTGTTTGGAATTTGTGTTTTCAGATTTGTTTGTATTTTGTTGATGTGTTGTCATTGGCATATATTTTTCCAATTCCTTCTCATATCGTAGTTGTTTTAATTTGAATCCTGGCCGGCTGTGCTTCTGGCTGATAACACCTTTTTCTTTGTCTCTGCAGAGATCGTTCTGACACATCTGTTGTGGGATCTTCGAGACCCGTATGTAAAACAAACCCAAAACAACACTCTCTCCTCCTCACCTCTCACTATCCCACTCTATCTGGCTTTAATCACCTTTCTCGAGAACATTCTGTCAACAAAAATCGAGTTGTATCTTTTGTTCACTGTGTGTTTGCTACATTTGTGTTCAAATTTCAACTTCTATGTTATTTAATGTCTTTTTTGGGGAGGGTTTCCTGGATTCACCATAGTTAATATAGTGTGTTGTTTCTCTGAACACCGTGGATTTGTTTCTATTTTGAAATTAGCAAATTAAAGTACATTGTGGCTGAGTGAGACGTAGTTATGAGAAACAGACTGGCCACCATGGTTTCTGTTTTTAAATGCATTGAACTGATTACCTGTTGAACTGTTGCCACATTATTATTTCCTGGGAAATAACTTAAAAGTGACTGTACTTCATATTGAAATTATATTGTAGCCTGCTTCAGGTCAGGCAAATGTATTTTAAAGGGTTTGTAAACGGAAAAGATGGTATATTTGTATTGATGATTTATTGTCATTTATTTTTTGTCAAAGTATATTTTATATTATCTAAATACGTAAAGCGTGGCTGGGATTGATTGTAATTAACTTTGATTGCATTTACAAGACTAAATTTGTGTGAGTGGATTAGTTTCCTCCCATGGTTTTTTATTTCATATCAAAAGCTTACCTTCCTGAACCTTTTATTCTCAGAGCTTTTGTTCGGTAACAATTATTGTCAATTGTAATTGTCTTGTACAATTTCATCATGAAGATGTTTTGTTTTGCATCTAGTATGGACTGCACATTACTTTTAAACACTTAAGGCTCACAGATTTTACGCTGCACAGAAGTGAATAACATTCTAAGTGCTTCTTTTGCAAAGAAACCAGAAAAAAGTGTGATATTACATCTATGGTTTAGAAAATCGGTAAGACGCTAGTTTTTATAAGAAGGATGCTGTGATTTGGCCTCTGACCTGCAATATTGTGACATGATCACAAGTTACAAAAGCTCCTGATCGGTGACGTAAATGCCCTGTCTCTCTCTGGAGGCCCTTCATGGTTGCTGCAGTGAGAAGTATACCGGTGTAGTGTGTCCTGTAAGCTGTAAGCTGCAGAACCTGTCAATAAAGTTGTTCAGCGGTTCAGTGTCAGAACCGCTTGCACCAGATCCCTGTGTGTTCCCTCCACAGCATACTGCAATAACCAGTGTTTCCTCTGAGCCCTGCCGGTCATGATGGACACCCCGCCCTGCTCTCCCGTTGTTTTTTTTTTCTAACAAACCTTTTTCAGAGGAGCTGAGCAAAGCAGAATAAGAATTTTTCAGAGCTCAACACTTAATTCTGACTCCTGAGTTGTTACAGACTTGTCACCTCTTTAACTCTGCTGTAGTGTAGGGGGACAGTTTGAAAAGCTGCTGACGGTGTTACTTTTTCCTAACCAGGCTTATTCTAAAAAAAGAAATGGAGTAATTACTGCACTTTTGTCTTACTAGCTGTACATTTTAGAAATTTTACAGCGTTTGCATTTTTTGTTTTTACGAGTTGGCAGCATTCTGTGTCAGCTCATTAAGTTTCCTGAATGAATCTCAAACTGTTGATAGAATTTTGAGACTGTAGTGACAGCTGCTTTTGACTTGCCGGTGCAGAACCATAAATCCTCGTGGCTGGGGAAAGAACACTGCAGTGCATGCTCTGAGCTACTTTAAGAACTCATTGATACGCACACAGAGTTGTGACAGTTTGTGTTTTAAAGACACGATTTAGATGTTGTTTTTTGTTTTTTTAGGATGCAGTTCCAGTCTTGGTACCAAACGGCATGAGAGTAGTTAAATGCTAATGTACTTCAGAAGTAAAGAACGCCATTGTTTGCGAACCATAAATAGTGCAGAAATGTAGGTTTTCTCATGGTTCGAAAGCAATCTTTGAGTAATGACTGCAAGTGCAAACATGACTTAATAAATAAAGTGACATATTTTTAACACCTGGGAACAGAACTGAAGAGCCATCAGTAAGGACACTAACAAGAAAACCTTTCTGTTTTTTCGGTCGTTCAATTTTTTTATGTAAACAACTTTAGAAAGTGCAAGCCAGGGTTTTCACAGTAGCTTTTCTGGATTTTTAAGAATTGTCACTCGGTGGGGGTGGGTGGCATGTTCTTATAATCCAAGCTCATTTGTGTTAATTGCATATTATCATTTGCTTTAAGTGTGCTACAAAGGCCTTGTTTTTGGGAAGACCTGTCTGGACTGGACACATGGTGTGGAACTGTCTGGGCTCTTCCAGTGCATGTCAAATAGAAATGAACATCTTTAATTGATATATTCTGATTCTCCTGCAGACGGATTCTTCTCCTTCTATGTCTTTTGCCCAGCTTGCCAAGGTATCATTTGTGTACATGATTACTGTTTTACAAAGAGATTAAGAGTTGACCTTTGTTTTCTCTTAATCTCACCTCTGCATTGTGTTTTTAGACCGCAAACCTGGTGGATGCAAATGCTTCAGAGGAGGACAAGATAAAAGCCATGATGTCCCAGTCAAACCACGAATACGATCCTATCCAGTTAGTAAAAAAAAACATTAAAAAAACACTTTGTTTCTAACCTTTCAAATTTATGAAGCTTTTTCCCATATTTTGTGTAATTCCAATAAACTGAACTCAATTTGTCTCCTTAGTTACTCTAAGAAGGCCGTTGGACCCCCACCCGCGCATTATACCTGCTTTCGGTGTGGGAAGGCAGGTCACTACATCCGGCACTGCCCCATGCTGATGGTAACAATCATCTATGCCGATGTAGTCTGTGCTTCGTTGTACCTTAAAACTGATATACATGAGGGTAATGTTTGTTTTTCTGCATTTCAGGTGCAGGATAAAAGCGTGGATGGGCCCAAGCCTGTAAGAATCAGTAAGGGTATACCACAGAGCTTCATGGTGAAAGCGGAGCCGGGGGCCAAAGGAGCCATGCTGACCAGCACCGGAGAATATGCCATACCTGCCATTGATGCGTACGTATCGGCCCCAAATACACAAACTTTAGTGCATTGGTGTTTGGGTTCCAAATTCTTGTAGAATTTATTTTCAAAATACCTCTTAAAATGAAAAAAATCAAATAAATAACAGTACCTTTTTGGACGTTTTTGACAGGGAGGCATATGCTCAAGGAAAGAAAGAGCGACCTCCATTTGTTCCAAACGACCAGTCGTCATCTGAGGACGATAACGACCCAATCCCTGACGAACTGTTGTGTCCGATCTGCAACGACCTGATGACCGACGCTGTGGTGATTCCCTGCTGTGGAAACAGCTACTGCGATGACTGTGAGTTCTCATCAGTTGCCACAACAAAAATGTTCAGTGAGCAGTTGTGACTCCCTGTGATCCTAAGAAAAAAGGGGCTGAAGTGGTTATAGGGTGCTTCTCGCTGTACGATTTTGACCGCATGTAATTTTGTTTTCAGGTATCAGGACTGCTTTGTTGGACTCAGAGGAGCACGTCTGTTTCACGTGCAAACAGTCCGACGTTTCACCGGACAATCTCATTGCCAACAAGTTTCTTCGACAGGTGAGTTCCCTTTCAATGGATGCATTCCAGTTTGCAGTTGGGTTAATTTATGCTGGATTACTTTTTTACACAATTACAATTCTTGTGTCGTGGTACGTAGGCTGTGAACAACTTTAAGAATGAGACTGGATACACCAAACATAGTCGCAAGCAGTTCCAGCATGCGGCCCCCCCACCTCCACGCCCACAGCTTGTCAGGCCTCTGCAGTCCAGGCAGCAGGATCCTCTTCTGGTCAATACCTCTAACTCTTCTTCGACAAATGCACCTGCAATAACCCCTAAAGTGGAAGTCGTCCTTCCTGCTCCTGCTCTTCCCTCTGCTCCTACTCCTCCTCCTGTTGAAGAAAAAGAGGACTCGCCAGCCCCGGCACCTGTTGTTGACCGTCACTCTCCCATGCACACCGCCAGCCAGGATGAACCACCCCCACCAGGGTATGTCTAATCGGCTTTATGGGGAAGTTGATATGCCTCTGCTGCAGAGGCTGATGTTTAAGAAGCTGTTCTTACCCGTCATTCGTTTGGCTCATTGTTTTAGTGAGACTGATCCAGAGCCTGCTGTCACTACTGCAAAAAAAGACTCCTCAGGATCCTCAGAATGTGGCTCACAGGTGGGTCCTTCATTTCCAGGAGTTTTGTTGTCATCAGCAGATATTCTCAGAAAACAGAGCTGCTCTTTATAATCTAGAGAGGTTCAGTAAAGGGCAGAATCCTTACTCATAACTGCAATTAAAGTAAAGCCAAAAATGGGCCTTTGATTTTTTCAACCCTGTTTCAAAAGAGTTTTAAAAAAACACAACTCAGTTTAAAGATCAAAGGAAAGCTTAAGAGTAATGCTATAAACGTCAGTTTGATGAAACCAGTTCAGGCAAGTGCAAATGACACATGATTGATATTTGTGTAATTTGCAGGTGCTCTTTTTGTTGGTGTGTCCTGCAAAATCATTCAAAGAAATCACTGTACATTTCCGGTCATCATTTTTTTGGGAGATATTTACTTTTGTCTGCAATGAATTTCTCCACAGAGCTACAGCTTACCCGTTGTTCCCCTGCCCACCACAAGACACCACCCTTCTGGTTAGAGATTGAATATATTAAATTTCATAATCATAAAGGTTAAAGAGGAGGCAAGAAAAGAAAAGTAACAGATTGTCTTTGCTGTGTTAGGTCACCAGTCACGGGCACACCACTCTCAAAGAGGACCACCTAGAAATTGGTAGGTCTTTACCAGTGTTCTCATCTCATATTTATTATTTGGAATGTGTTGGTTTTATGCTTATTGTCCTGATTTGTACAGGTATCGAGGAAGAGGGGAGCATCCCTCTACTCACTTACATGTGGCTCCACCTCCTGCACCAAATCCTTCAGTCTACGCATCTCTCCTGTATCCTCCTCCGCCACAGTCCTACCCACCCCCCTACGCCTCTGGTCCAGGCCTAATTGGTCCACCTGCTCTCAGTTACCCACCACAGCCTATGTATGCCCCTGGACCTCCTGGGCTCAACCCCCACTGGGTGACCCCTGGTACGCAGCCCCCTCCTCTACCTTTACCGCCATCCCTGTCGCAGCCCCCTCTGACAAATGAGGATTTCTACAGAGAGAGGCACCACAGACAAGACAAGTAAGGTTTTTTTTTTTTTTTTTGCTTAGAGGTTTTTGAAGTTTCAGTCTCTGATGTGAGAAACTACACAGCATATCACCAAATATCTCTCATTATAGGTTTTATCACATGTATGAAAAAGTTGAAGTGAAATAATTTATACATTTACTTTTTAATTTACAGAGTTACATCCAAACTGGATGAATTTACTAAAGACTTCCATGAAGAGCTTATCAAGTACAGAAATGCACCAAAGAGACGGGGGCCACCTTATTCAAGGTAATTTTGTTACCCACACTTTGCTGCACAGACTCTGGAATCTGCTTAACTTGACTCTTGACTTTTTTCTGTAGGTCCCGGTCATACAGCCGCTCTCCGTTCAGCCGCTCTCCTTACTCTCGCTCTAGATCTCGATCCAGATCAAGATCCAGGTCTTACTCGTTTACCCCAAGTCGATCCCGATCCCGCTCCCGCTCACATGGCCGGTCTTATCCCCGCTCGCCTTACTCTCGACGAAATGGACGCAGCTATGGACGCTCGCGGACAAGGTCCCGCTCACGCTCGAGGTCCTACAGCTACCGACGCTCTGGCTCACCGCGCTCTCCTCTCTCCTACCGGGGAGGGGCCTGGGAGGGGGCAGAGGGGGCCGGGCCCTTCAGGTCCCGCTCCCGCTCCCCTGGTGGCTATCGGAACCGCAGCCCCGGTGGGCGAAAGCCACCACCCCGAGAGCTGCCTCTGTTTGACATGAAGGGACCCACTCCTGCAGGCCAAGACCGCTGGGAGAGAGAGCGATATCGACAGTGGGAGAAGGAGTATGCAGACTGGTATAACAAGTACTACAAAGACTACGACGGCCAGCATGCCTCACTGCATCCCAGAGGTCATGGCAGCAGGGACAGGGAAAGGGAAAAAATGTCTTCATCCCGAGACTACTCACCCCAGGGGAGAGGAAGACGAGGAAGAGAAGAGCGAGGACCACCACCTCACCACCTCCCATCTTCCTCCTCATCAGGGACCAAGTCCAGCGCTAAAATTTTGAAATCAAAGAAAATAAAGAAGAGGAGGGCGGGAGATGAACCCGAAGGATCTCAGCAGTCGCTGGACAGAGGCGACGCCACTCCCGTCAGGGATGAACCCATGGATGAAATAGCCTCACACTCTAAAACTCCTCCCATCTCCTCTAGGCAGGCGACTGGTACTGCAGCCTCCAAAGCTCCAGCCTCCAAAAGCAATGCTGCACCCGCCAAACCCACAACCAAGTCGGCATCAAAGACTCAGCCTGACAAGACGAAGAAAGAGAAGAATCCAAAGGTGAAAGCTAAAGTGAAGACGGAGGGGTTGAAGGTGAAGAGCGACAAGTTGAAGAAGAAGCCTGCAGAGCCTGTGGTCGCCAAAAAGAAAGAGTCGTCGTCCTCCTCCTCCTCATCTGCTACAAAACCAATAAAGAGCACAAAAAACAAACCAGAGGAATCCTCAAATACAGCTACCCCTAAAAAGGAGAAGACTAAATGCTCTGCTGTTAGACCTCCTCTGATCAAGACCCCTCCGATGCCCTCCCAGAGTCTGCCTCACCCCTCTCTTCACGAAGGTGCTCGGGCTGGCAACGAGTTGCGTGGTCGAAGAGATCTTCCACAGGGCGTCGGGCTCCTTCCTTACCCCCATCCTCATGGACTCCCTCTCCTCCTCCCACCTCCGTCGTCAGTGGACAGCAGGAGGAGGATGGGCGACGAGTGTCGTTCTCTACTTGGACCCCCTCCTGATAAGCTGAGGCGGATAGACGGCTTTGGCAGTGGGAACGACGTCATGGCTCACTCCCACATGCCCCATCAGCCCATATTCCACAGGGTCCCGCCCCCCTCCGACAGGTCCAGTTTTCACCCCCCACAAGGCAGGCGCGAACATATCCAAGGAGAAGCTGATCGAGCAGCCATTAGACCTCTGATGGAAATTCAGGTGATCACAATACATAATTGCCCTCAAATTTTCCTCCAAATTTAAGACATTTCTGTTTTTTAGGGTTGACAAAACACATAGAGGAAATATGCTGACAAAATATTTATCTTTTAAAAAAAAGAAAGGAAGATTGGATACGTCAGTCAGTTTATTCCTTTAATGCGAGTACTGAGGAGCTTTCTCTTGGATCAGTCTACTTTTACCAGAATTATGCAGTGGGGTCTATCTTTTGTCCTCACATCAAGCTCTTTACTAACCTCTGAAAGAGGATGCACTGCTGGGAAAAGGCTTATATTCTGTCATTCACCCCATCCTGCTGGTGCTGTTGTGTTCAGAGCTCCAATGATGACAGTTTTATTTATCTTCCTGTTTAAATATATCATATGTCTGATTTTTTTTTTTTTTTTTTATATTCAGAGACTGCAATCTACTGTCGTGGTGTTTTGATTAGACCCTGTTTAATTGCTTTTCTCTTGTCCCTAGAAGCCAGTGCGAAGGATAAAGTTAAACAGAGATCTCGGAAGGAGAGGCAGCACCGAGTCGGCACCCTCAGACAGGACACAGTCGGGCTCTGAGAAGGCAAACGCCGCCTCAGACCGATCAGCCCACGTCTCCGAGGTGGAGAGAGCCAGCAGCTCAACAGAAGGAGCTGGAAGAAAAGAGCAAACTACTGAAAGGGGGGTCTCCAGAGAGAAGACGAACAGCTCTGGAGATAGACGCCACGGCTCCGACAGAGAGCCAGACCGACACTCTGGACAGGACAGAGAGAGAGAGCGAGAGAGAGAGAGAGCGTCCGGTTCGGACAGAGATGTGGGTACCGACAGGGAGGGGGAACGGGTCTCTGGGTCAGGCTCGCAGAAGGGGGCGGTGGACAGGGACGCAGAGGGAGAGAAGTCGGAGAAGAAGGAGCGGAAGAACTCGGGCAGCAGTAATGCGGGGGGCAGGTCCGTCTGTGTCGATAAAATGACCATCGGAGAGAAATCCACCGTCACCAGGAGACCTTCAGACCACCAGGAGAAACCCAGTGCTTCCTCCAAGGAGAGAAGCGAGGGGTCAGAGCGGGCGGCCAAGTCTGACAGGTTATTACATTTTTCCTCTTCTGCTTGTCAAAACACCATCCATAATCCTGACTGAAAGAAGGCAAGATATACCGGATCTGTCTGTGAACAAAGTTGTTAATAGGTGTAATTATATTCTCTCATTTCCCAGGAGTGCTTCCAAGGACAGAGCAGAGAAGAGTGTCCTCTCTGGAGAGAAAGCAGCTGCTGCTCACAGAGAGGGTAATTTAAAGCTCAGTAAAAGTGCAGTTTGACATGATTGATTTTTATCTTGTGCCTTTGATGAGGCATTCATTGAATCCATTCTCGCCGTCAGGATCAACTTCGACAGGAGTTAAAGACAGTAAGGAGACAGCTGCAAAAAGCAAACCCAAGATCAGTCGCAAGGCTCTGTCGAGCCACAGTTCCAGCTCCACTAGGTGAGTTTTGGTTAGTTCACTTATACAATCTGTTATTAGAGAGCTCTGTTTTCTACTATTGCCGTATTTTGCAATAATGTAAATCATTACCTGAGCAAAAATTTGCAAGTTCTACCTTTTCCTGTACAGTAAAATATACCGTAGGATAACGGATTGACACAGACAACCTATAGTTAAAAAAAAAAGTAATGACCCAGTCCTTTTTAACGGTAATGTTAAAATCCTATTGGCGTTTGTTTTTGTCCCTAAAAATAACCGGCAAAAATGCTCTCTCCACAACATTAGATCAAGTCAAGACAAAAAGCCGGACCCGGAAAAAGAGCAGAGGAGCGTATCCTCTAAACCTGCAGAGCCGCCCCAGTCCAGCCCGGCGGTCAGCCGCGCTCGCAGTCCCAGTGCCAGCCCCGCCCCCAGCCCGGCCAGAGAGGAGCCGCTCATTCAGCCGCCGCCCCGCTCAAAGTGGGAGAGGGAAGACGACGAAGAGGGGCTGGATGATGTGCCCAGCGCTCCCGCAAAGGAGCCCTCGCCTGTGCCGGCCAGGAGCCGGGGCAGAGAGGGGAACCAGGAAGCGCCCAAAGCCACCAGGAGCAAAGGCCGCGATGCCTCCAGAGATGAGAGAAGAGGGGGGGCCCGGGAGGAGAAGAAAGGCAGAACACCGAGGGAGGAGGGTAAGAGTGGCAGGGCTCCACCGGCGGACTCGGATAAACCAGCAAAAACAAAAGTTGTTAAGGAGGAGGGAAGAGGAGCTAAAGAGGAAAGGAGATCCACGGTGAAAGAGGAGGAAAGAAGAGGGGGAGGGAGAGAGGAGAGCCGAGGCGTGACGGTAAAGGAGGAGAGGGCAGCTGAAAGCCGAGCCGGAGCAGGACGGGATGACAGCCGTGGGCCAGAGCCCAAGAGGCAGCGCCTGTGCTCAGACCTGGCCCGCGAGACGGACGAAGCAGCCTTTGTGCCCGACTACAGCGAAGGCGAGGGCTCCGAGCCCGAAAGAGGGAGGAGCGGCAGCGCCAGCCCGTCCCTCAGCCAGCCCTCCCACAGCCCCACGCTCAGCAACCACAGCGGCTCGGCCTCCAACTCAGCAGACAAGAAGAAGAAGAAGCATAAGAAACACAAAAAACACAAGAAACACAAGAAACACAGCGGCCCGGAAAAAGAGGGAGAGCTCAAGAAGCACAAACACAAGAAGAAGAAACACAAAAAGAACAAAGACAAAGACTCCGAGGAAGACGGGAAGAAGACGGAGAAAGAGGTGCCGTGCTAACAGGCTCAGCCTTATTCGCCGCCGTTTTGTTGGAAAAGAGTTGGGGGAGTAACTCTGCTCCATCTACCGCTGGAAGGGAGTGGATACACAGGGTGGACTGTCCCTGGCACTGGTCTAGAGCTGCTTTGTCATTCTTCTGATACTTAATATTGCTGCCGTGCAAAGACATTTTACCAGTCAACTGCTGAGGTCTCCATAAAGAGGGGGGTCTTGCTTTGGGGTTATGGAAGACTGGAGTGATGCTGTGGAGCACTGGAGATCAATCTGAAGTTGACCTGAAAGGACTTGACTATTTGTTGATTACACAGTAATGAATCTTAAACGGTAGGAATAACAAACGGTTCTCAGGGATGCGATTTCTTCTTTGCAGAGGAGGAATTCCTCTTCCTCTGTCCTTATTTCATTTGTATATAGAGATGAACATATACTTCATATTGTTTCTCCTGTTGGTCTCGCTCACATCCCAGTGTGCTTTTTAGTGCTCAGATATAAGTTCTTTGTTTTTTTTTTTTGTTCCAAAGGCTACTTGCAGTTTCAGCACATTTACCACAAATGCTTTCTATGATTTCAAAACGTCGAAAATCTCCAATGGGAGCCGTTAGTTTAGTTTAATTTAGTTTATGCCTGTGCAGTTTTTGTTTGTCATTAATGAAATGAGAATGGAAACCAAGTTTCTGCATAGATGACCATCGTACTAAACTCAATACAGTCTTTGCAACCTGGGGTAATAAAGGGAAATCTTCAGAAATTCCTGGGGACTAAGTTCTTAACAACCTGAGCTCAGACCTTCAAACTGACAAATGTTTTGTTCTTTGAATTAAAGTAAATGTTTATGCATATATGCCACACTGGACTGTACAAATCAAGGATGCTTTTATTTAATGTCGTCATGGTTTTGTTTCAAAGGGTGCAGTAATTGTATCACTTGTCAGTGAGTGTGTGTTGGTGTTCAAATGTAATGTGTGGGAAATGTGACAGGTTACCGGACGGGCGTTGTTACGAATGAGATGTCAGCTTTTTCTTTCTTTTTTTTTAATTAAAAATTTTGGACTTAATATAACCGGCTTCGCTGTGCTTTCTTGACTACACAAACGCTCATACATAAGTCTTTACATGTTAAAATTTGACTGCTAAGAACTGGTCCAAAATCTTAAGTCTACGATTTAGTAAAGAGAAAAATTGATTACAGTCGATGCTAAGGGAAATAAATCAATGAAAATGACACTATACTGTTAGATGGTGATTGCCTCGTGAAGAATAAATCTGGCTTGCAGAAATTCCTGCACATGCTGTTGTGACAGCTCGATCTAAATATTGATGGAATACTTTTCATACCTTTGACCACTACAAGTAATATTACACTTGTCAAAACCTGAGAAAAGCGCCTCCAGTTTAAGTGCTTCAACCTTCTCCGTTTGCTCATCTTTCTGTAATTTAATCAGCAGTTCAGTTTTCAGTGCAAATGCACCTTTTGGAGCTCCTGCTGACAAAGTGGAAGATTAGAAAAGGAATGTTTATACAGCAGTGTTGCTTGAAATTAAACCTTGAAAGATGTTTTCACAGTTTGCAATTTATACATTTTTTATTTGATTTGCAAGATAGAATTTCATGTTTTCCAATATTTATCTTCAAGTATGAAATATTGTAATTGTGCACAAAACAGCTATCAAGAGTTATTCATGAGAAGTTACACATGTTACTGTTCTTCTTCCATAAGTAACTCAGCCAAGGGTGTAAAAGGAAGATGTGATTCTCATAATTATAACAACAAAAAGATGAGAAATAAACTCTTTGTTGGATGATCTAGTTTTATAAATAATTTGTCCCCCTAGCTATGACATCTAAAACATGATAATGATAACTCAGGGCTCTTAAGGCTGAATTATTGTTGCAAGAAATTCCAAATGTGAGAGATAATGAAAGGCAAATAAGGAAAAAAAAACTCATCCCCCATGTAAGTCAAAGAGTCAGAGATGTATTGCAGCACAAGACGTTTCTGCTCTACTTGGAAATGAATAGATGTTTCAGAGAGGATGGAGTTCATCCCCCAAAGATGACACAATGATGAGTTTCAGGCTCTTTGGCAGCTCATTATGTTAAGAGCGTTAATAATTTAGGCAGAGTGCCCCATATGGAAGCTGCAGTGGCACTGAGTGGACACTGTGGGGCGCTCAAAGCCTTACCACTCCTGGTATTGGCAGGGGAGAGAGAGATAACTAATAAAAATGTTCTCCTCTCTGTGCGTGCTCCAAAAATACTAAAGCACACAGCAAGAAGCTTTGTTGTGTTTGCGTGTGAAGCGAGTGTGAGGGAAGGTATGACTGCTGGATCTCAGGGAACAGGCGGAGGGCTGGAGAGTTCACAGAGGGGCTGAAAAAACAGAGAGACAAGAGGAGCAGATTATTTTCCCTCAAACAGCAGTGCTTAAAAGCACAGCTCAGTCCATACATTGTGAGAAGTGTGCATCCGTGTGTGCCCAAGTGTCTATATTTAAGGTCACTTTTAATGGAGTAAGAGATCGGTGAGACCATTAGAGAAGATTAACATATTGCTTTAGCCCTTACCCAGATTACCGTCAAAAACTCATTATTGCTCTCATCTGCCATCCTGCATGGTTCACTCAGTGTGTGTGTGTGTGTGTCTGCACCTGTTATGTGCCTGTGTATTTGTCTGCATGTGTTTTGCCTCTTATGTGTGACATCATTTCCGATCATCAAGGCCAAAGGTTGCTTAGCAACTTCACTTCTTCGGCGATTGTCAGAGAAGATGCTTCTTCGTTGACCGGCCAGATGCCTGAGCCTGTCATGTCTTCTGCTCAGAGGGAAACGTCCGAGAGCTAGGGAACACAGCAAGGGGAGGACATGTTTATGATTTCTAAAACCACGGGGAAAGACGATTATCTCATGTTGTGGAGTCAGGAAATTCATCCCTCCAAAAAAAGAAATAGCTGCTAGTTTTAATATAGTCTAAACATTGGTTTAATTTCTTAAAGCTAGAATAAAAAAATCTTCAGGGTTTCCCTACCCCCAATTTCAAATTCACTTGCTTGAAGTGCCAAACTTAAATATTTCAGGATATTTGACTGCGCTTTATTTCATCCGGTTACCCCAAATAGTGATGGAGGCAAAATAACTCCTACAATGTGACAGCTCTTTTCCATATTTCTTCTATTTGCCTTCTTCATTTATTCAAGCGGGACTGTTATGCAAGTGACGGGTAGGGACCATTTTTGTCGGTTCATCTATCCAACACAAAACAACAGTGACTACTCACGCCCTCCTCAAGTTAACTAATTCACTTTTTCCTGTTAAGAGACAGGACTAACCACCATGCCATCCCATTTTCTGTGTTTTAAAGCTTGTGAACATAGGGGCCATGTACAGCATCTTCTCACACTTTGTTTTGTACCAGAAAAACCACAAGGAGGGCATTCAGTCAGAGTTTTACACATGAATTATATACTCAAGAAAAGTGGAGACTCAAAAATCTGATGTGACCTGTTCAACCACTGTGGTGCTTTGAACTGAATGCTAATGTCAACTTGCTAACACACTCAGAAAGACAATAGGAGTTACTTAGTTGCTCTGACTGAAATAAAACCATGTGCATTGCAATTTGCTAATGTTGGATTGGATTGTTTCTCCTGCTTTTGGCCCATCAAACCCAACTTCTGAAGCAACAGATACTCAGTTTTTATTATGCTGTCATTTTCCAGCCAGTTTTCCAACCAACTGGAACGTCATTGTTTTTTTTCTCTGACTAACCCTTTAACATGAACAACTCTGTTGAGTTTTAAACTGACACTAACTCATTCTTAGGCTTGATGTGAATTCACAACCCTCCATGAATGACCTGTTTATGTAATGGAGGGATTAAATGGGCCCACGGAGCCAAGGATATTTATGCCAATTGGTCTTTGATGAAGTGCCAGACAAAGTAAAAATATCTATAGCATAGATAAATATCTGGTGGCTTCAGACATCATGAGGACCTCCTACTGTGGACTTACCATCTCCTGCTGGTACAATCAGGGTCTGGCCCATTAAGAATGCGGGGTAACACAACCACTCTTCAGAGTGGGAATGGAGAGCTGTTTTCCTTTTCTCTCACTCAGGTCTCTACTTTTTAACCTCGGTTTCTTACTCTGGAATGACAGAAACCCAGACATGTTTTTATCGTGCTTTGCAGTTCATTCACTTTACTGTCCCCTTTTAACTGCAAATCCATCATTCATTACACCTTTTATACTTTATCTTCACTCAAACTTTGATAGACATTAACTTGCATCATCCAAAACCAAAAAACATGGTTAGTTTTTTGGTTTCATTTTTGTTTCTCATACCTTTTCCTCTCATTAAACTTCAGATCACTATTTCTTTCAGACAGTCTTTCACTAACGGTAACTTTACAGGCTGATATCTAGAGAATTACCCTCAGCATCAGGGTGAAGACCCAGAGCCCAGAGATGGGAAAGACTTCTTTACGGTCATTAGAGACACACAATTATTTGTTCCGAAAACTGAAACCTGGTGAGGTTGACATGGATACCCCTGACCATACAATATCCATGCGTTTGCGTGCCCTGTTGACCTCTTTATGTAACTAGGTCAGGTGAAGGGCCACGCCAGCTCAGTGTCATTGCACATCAGCATGGAGAGTGGATCGGGATGTGCCCTGAGGTGGTTGTCATGGGAATGTCGGTGATTGATCAGAATTATTGATCTGTAATCGAATTCCCACTGTGTGTGTGTGTGTGTGTGTGTGTGTGTGCGCGTGTGTGCAGTCGAGACGATTGCATGGGATATAACACTTCTCCGTATATAAGGTTGTGTGATGGTCACCATGGAAACACAACCATCGGGCGCCTACCACACACCGATAATAATGTTTGGCCTAGATATCCATCCTCAGCCGATAACAGAGCTGATGCTATTCTCTATCTGTTATTGTGTGTGTGCATTTCATTGCTAATGTAAACCAGCCCTAAAACACCACGGAGACAGAACAGAGCTGGAGTGAAAAATGCATGAAATGATTCCGTGGAGCAGAAAGTCTTGCATGAGTTACACTAGACACTAAGTGTGAGATGGGTGAGGCGAGCTGGAAAAAGAGGAAACCGAATGAGAGGAGGAGAGAAGAAACAAAGCCAGAGAGACCCAATAACAGCTGATGAGAAACAACTTCCTCTCTCTCTCTCTTTCCTACGCACGCACACACACACACACACACGCACGCACACGCACGCACACACGCACGCACGCAGAAGCTTTAAACAACGTTCACCAGTTTCCTCCACAGGGAGAGAAAGATATCAGCTGGAGGTCTATTGTGCTTGAATTTGTCCCAGATATTTTAAAGTGTGCTGTTGAGACATAATAAATCCTTGACGTATACTGTAATTGTTCGAGTTAAATAAGCAGAGAGGAGTCTGTCTGCGGTTGATATTAATGGGATGTTACATGGTGTTTCCCCACACTCGGTAAAAGCCGAGCTTAGTTTTCAGTCTGAATATGTTCATTTGTCTAAAAACCCACCTTTATGTGCACGGGAAAGACAATTTAAGCTAAAGCTGAATACAACAGTAAAGCAGTGATAGGTGAGGTGAATGATAATGATCCTATTGGGCAATTTTCTGCTTGAAAACCTGACATTTATTTGGTGAAAATATACCCCGTTGTGCAAAAAAAGAAGAAAAAAGTCACAGACATGAATTATGCTCTCCCCATATCTTAATCTGATGAAAAATCTGATGGATGTGATGGAAAACAGTCTGACCAGGGAATCTAAAATTGGTCAAAAAATATGCCAGCAAATGCCATGTCTGTACCTATACAGAGCTGTTTTAGCTTCAAATGCTCAAATTAGGTCTGTCACCACAAAATATGTAAATTGCACCGCAGTGGGGATAATAGAATTTATGACAATGATACTATTGTGATATCTATAGAAAATTTGAAAAAAGTCACTATTCATGTCATTAATTTTCTGTCAGTTTGTCCAGACCCCCCTCACCGTGACATTTTTTCCGTTGGATGGCTTCGGGTCACTGGCCTAAAGAATCACACAGAATATGGATAGACATTCACACAGATGTCTAAATGGATGATTTGATGTTGAAATTCACTGTGTCATCATAAAGCTGTACAAAAATAGCTCGTTGGACATATGTCAGTACCATGACTCTGGGGCAGAGGAGGACAATGAGATTTCATAATTAGTCAGTTTAGACGTTGGTGACATTAATTCAGGGTGTTCCAGCTGTTTCCGGAAAACGCCCCTTAAAGGCAGTTCAGAGGCAATGTATGGATTATAAAGATCAGTTAAAGAGTGTTGAAAACGGATCCATCCTGTAAGATGTTTACAAAGACCGCCAATGTACTGTTCCCAGACTGGGATCCAGGGAGAGCCAGAGGGCCTCCGGGGAATTCCTTGGATCCCCCAGAAAAATGAGCTATAATTAGTTTCATCCCTATTTAAGGATGCTCAAGATTACTGTTCTCTCTTTTTCACCCTTTACATTTACAGTATAATGTCAGTCTCCCATGGACATCTTTTCATAAAGGCTAAAAAACGTGTACATTAAGGGAACTATTCACTGCAAAGTACCAATCTGGGAGCTCTACTTCCCTCCCCACTATTATGGAAATCTTGCACAGTAGTTGCTCATATCAGTCATTAGTAATCCCCTGTGCTCTGAAACCTGACAAAGCATATAAGCAGATTTGAAGGTATTGTGTTGGAGCTTTCTGGGTCTGGTGAGTGGACGCCCCTGCTGAGTGTGACTGTGGAACTTGGTCTGGGGTGTGACTGCCCCCCCCCCTGCCCACACGCTCCCTCAGCGCCATCAAGGGCCGGCGACTGGTGCGCTAACTGCCTGCCACAGCCTGGGAGAGGGATACTGGAAAAGGGTGTACCATCAGGCAGAGGAGAGGACAAGTCACATGCTCTGACTCACTCTATCAGAGTCAAGTTATGCAATATTAGAAATAAGCTTTACCTTCAAAATAAAACCATCACTGAACTGGGCAGAGTTTCTCATAATTGAACACTACCAATAGACCCACCCACCATTAGTCCGTACAGCTTTGTAGCAATTCTTAATTTTGTATTACAGTATCAAAATGAGAGGGTGTCCGATAGAGGTTAAGCATCATTTTCCTTTCTGAACAAAAAGATTAATAATTAGTTTGACTTTGTAAGACCCCACAGACACATTGGGTTTGATCGATATTGAGAAAAATCTCAATAATACCAGTCAGACTGATCTAGTGGTCTCCACAATTCATTTGTAAACATTTACTGATGTTACATATCTTGGATTCCTTTTACTGTTTCCAATTTTCAGATTTGTTTCCTCAAAAGAAAAGTCCAGTTTCCATGTTATGGGTTAAGGTTGAACAAAGACTACTGTGAAAAATAAAAGACAAACTGTTTTCATCTGGACTGATTTAATTATATCTGACTCACCAATCAGCTTGATTGTCTGTCATTCCATGTTTCATCTCACATACATTTCCAAAACTTTATACTCAGACACATTTTTACAACTCAGCTGATCTCCACCTCAATTTCACATTGTGTGCAAAGAGCAAGACTTTCAGCACCCTGCCAAATGCAGGTGAAGTGATTTTTACATCTACCATACATGATTATCATGTGATCCTCACTGCTCTCTATCATTTAATATTTTGCATGAAATTGGTGCATTTTTAATCAACATTGATCACTTTCTCTCAGATGGTGTAATAGTTTTAAAAAAGTGTGAATAAAAAATTTCGATGGTCTTCGAATGTATATGATTACAACACTAAAAACACACAATATAGTTATAGTTATTATTTAACATTGGTGTGAGCCAAAAAGTGTAACTTGGCTAAATTAAATAAACAAAACAGATTGCAATATTCTGTTGCATTTATTTAAAGATACAAGTATTTCAACAGGTTATTTGTTGCTGTCTGTCTGTTGGCAGGTTGTAACTACTGTTACAGATATGTGGCTTTGGCTCCAGCACGTTATTGTGTAAAAGAAAAATGGATCTATCTTGATTCCTTAAATTTTCTTTCACAGCGTCAAACGCAAAACATGGTCGTGTGTACAACTTCCTGGACCAGTCGGTCTTATTCTGAAGGTAAATTGGGAGTGTTTCTGGTCCTCCTCTGGCTGGCTGGCTTGACGCAGCTCTCCTCCTCCCCGGT
Organism: Menidia menidia; assembly: GCA_907169785.1. NCBI lineage: Eukaryota > Metazoa > Chordata > Actinopteri > Atheriniformes > Atherinopsidae > Menidia > Menidia menidia. The sequence continues at coordinate 4,269,003 of CAJRST010013335.1, read as the reverse complement.
GCGCCTGAACTCCGGAACCTGAGAGCGCGCGGCGCGTCCAGAAACCGAGGGGGCGCACACGCACCGGGGACGTGCTTCCTCATGTTTAACTGAACTTTTCACCATTTTTTCCGAAACTTGTGACTGAACCATCCCCTGGCTATCCTTTTGTATCTTTTCCCCTCCTCCTGGCTGGAGGACTGAGTTTGGATTTCGGCGGGGGGCAGGAGGAGGAGGAGGCGGAGGAGCAGTGAGCGGCTCCGGGATGGAGCACCGGGGCTCAGGGCGCACGGCGAACCCTGAGTGAGTCAGGCTGTTGGATGGACGCTACTTCCCGGTAAGGACCTCAAGCAAAGTTTTTTTGCTTAATGATACTATTATGTACTTTTATTCCTGTCTTGTCCCATGCTTTGCGCTGAGAAAAAATAAAAAGCCCCTGACACAATAGAAAATGTCCAGATCCTATGATGTCGCTCTTTGTCAATGGCGGTGTGTCCTCCACTAAAAGGTAAAAAGATAAAACTGTTTCGCCCAGCTTGAATGCTCCTTTGTTTCTAACATATTCTGTGCTAGCACCCCGTATAGAGACATTAGGCTGTTGTGAATTTCATGGAATTTCACACCGAAATGCTGCGAAATGTTATTTGATCATGCATTTGGTAGTTTTTCAGTTTCTCGGATGTGGCATCTTCGTCTCAGAGTAATGTTGGGGGCTGCTAAACATCCATGTTTATATACAAAGCTATTTGACTTTCAGGGGAGCGTAACCAATTAATTTGTAAAGCCAAATGTTATGTTTTAGGATGGTTCTTGGAGAGTTGCTGTTTCCTTTGGGTTTATTTGACATGAGACATTGCTGTTTATTCTTGGTAAATATATGAAGCAATAAATGCAGCTGTAGAGATCACAGACAATCAATAGAAAGCCTTTAAATTAGTCTCAGAGGTCTTTCATAGCATTCATACCCAGTATTCTAGCCTGGTTACTGATTCAGATTCATAGGGATAATTTATTTTTGTCATTGCCAAAGTGTTATGGAGGCATGCCTGTTTAAATTTTTTGAAAAGACTCATTTTCTGCTGTGGGGAAGAATAGCTTTTCCTTTTTTTATGGTAAATTGATGTCCAACCAAAAGCCACTATTGAATCTGAACAAAAACCTTGAAACTCACTGCTGTGGTTTCCTTCAACTGTCCAGGCCAGGTGCCCATAATGAATTCACAAAAGGAAAAAAAGGATAGTGGACGATACAATCTCATTATTTCCATCAAACGCACACACACACCTAAACACACATGCACTCCTCTTTGAGCTGTGAACTTCAATGCCAGCTTCGCTGTTGTATTTTCACACAGAAGCCAGACTACGCTGTGTGGGCCTGCATGGGCTATTGGTCGGCTCAGACTTCATTTTGTCCAAATAATTCAGTTTGTGCCCTGACTTCAAAGAAGTTGGTAGCTTTGGAGTTTAGTATCTCTGGGGATCCGTGAGTAAAGGAGGAAGCACATGGTGCACCAGTGGGCAGCGTTTGCTGTATGCTTGTGGGAAGTTGGACTTTGCTTCACCTTCCATGTTTTCCAGCCAAACATCCCTGCATAGATAAACAAAAAAATTAATTGGGAGACACATAAAAACCAGCACATTTTTTAATTCAATCTGGTATGATAATATACAATATCCCAGTGCTATAAAAAATCTCCATCACAAAAAAGAACCCAAGGTTTCTGTAACTCATCAGTGCCACCACATTTTGTGAGATTTTATCTTAAATTAGCTGTCAAAGAAAGATTATAACGCCTGTAACTAGTTACCTGTCGTAATCACAAGTGGGAATTTATTGTTAATTGAAAAGTTAAATGAAATACTAAGTTTGTCACTATACAATGTTTGACATTATTCCTGCAGTCTCAACCACTTTAGCTCTATGTATCTCTAAATTGTTTAAACCTAGTCGGGATTAAAGGTATAATGCTCTATTGTAATCACAGATTTGTACAGATGTAGGATTATTATAAAGACTTATAAGTGCTTCCTGTCACCCTATTTGCATCTCTGCTCATATCTGCTAGTTCACTGTTTAGTTTTATGAGGAATTCTGTTTCCTGCTCACACACACACACACACACACACACACACACACACACACACACACAC